>PVIW01004078.1:0-144035 GCA_004026585.1 Noctilio leporinus | reverse complement strand
CAAGTGTTGGCGAGGATGCGGGGCAAAGGGAACCCTCATACACTGTTGGTGGGAATGTAGGCTGGTGCAGCCACTGTGGAAAACAGTATGGGGTTTCCTTAAAAAACTAAAAATGGAACTGCCTTTTGATCCAGCAATTCCACTACTTGGACTATACCCAAAGAAGCCTGAAACACCAATTCATAAGAACCTATGCACAGCTATGTTCACAGTGGCACTGTTTACAATAGCCAAGTGCTGGAAACAGCCTAAGTGCCCATCAGTGGATGATTGGATCAAAAAACTTTGGTACATTTACACAATGGAATTCTATATAGCAGAAAGAAAGAAGGAACTTGTACCCTTTGCAACAACCTGGATGGAACTGGAGAGCATTTTGCTTAGTTTAATAAGCCAGTTAGTGAAGGACAAATACCATATGATCTCACCCAATAGGGACAATAATGAACAAAACTAACAACAAGCAAAACAGAACCAAATATGTGAATACAGTGCATAGGCCTTCAGTAGTCAGGGGGAAGAGGGTCGTGGGGAGAGGGGAGGAAGAGGCAAGGAAGGGGAGCAGTTTAGACAAAAAGCTAGTATGGAGGAAACATGGACATGGACAACAGGTGGGATTGACTTTGAGGGGGAATGGGTGGGTGGTGAGGGTGACAGAGGGGAGAAAGAAAATGATGAATGTAATACAACAACAATAAAATAAATAAATAAATAAATAAAATACTCCGCCCTTTTGAGATCATACAGTATTTGCCTTTCACTGACTGACTTATTTCACTAAGCATAATACTTTCTAGTTTCATCAATTTTGGTGCAGAGGATAGGAGTTCCTTCTTTCTTTCTCCTATATAATATTCCATTGTGTAAATGTACCAAAGTTTTTTGATCCAATTGCCCACTGATGGGTACTTAAGCTCTTCCAGCACTTAGCTATTGTAAATAGTACTGCTATGAAAATAAGTGTACATAGGTTCTTATGAATTCAGGGTTTTTCAGGTATAGTCCTAATAGTGCAATTATTGGGTCAAGAGGCAGTTCCATTTTTGGTTTTTTAAGGAAACTCCATAATGTTTCCATAGTGGCTGCACCAGCCTGCATTCCCACCAACAGTGCACCAGAGCTCCCTTTTCCTTACATCCTTACCAACACTTGTTTGTTGATTTGTTGATGATTGCTATTCTGACAGATGTGAGGTGGTATCTCATTGTGGTTTTAATTTGCATGTCTCTGATGACTAGTGATATTGAGCATTCTTTCATATGCCTCTGGGTCCTTCGTATGTCTCCCTTGGTGAGTTGTCTGTTCAGGCCTTTGGCCCATTTTTTTAATTGGGCTCCGGTTTCCCTGGTGTTGAGTCACAAAAGTTCTTGATATATTTTGGAGATAAAACCCTTGTCTGAGATATCATTGCCAAATGTGTTTTCCCATACAATTGGTTCCTTTTGATTTTGCTGGTGTTTTCTTTAGCTGAACAGAAATTTTTCAGTTCAATACGGTCACATTTGTTTATTTGTTCTTTTATTTCCTTTACCCTTGAAGATGTATCAGTAAACAGATTTCTGGGTAGGTTATCTAAAATTTTACTGCCTATACTTTTCTCCAGGACCTTTATGGTGGCACTGCTTATGTTTAAGTCCTTTATCCATCCTGAGTTTATTCTGGTGTGAGGTGTAAGTTGGTGTTCTAGTTTTATCTTTTTGCATGTTGCTGTCCAGTTCTCCCAGCACCATTTGTTGAAAAGCCCATTTGTTTCCATTTCATGTTCCCTCCCTCTTTGTCAAATATTAATTGACTATAGGGTCCTGGGTTTATTTCTGGACTCTCTATTCTGTTCCATTGATCTATATGTCTATTTTTATGCCAGTACCAGGCTGTTTCCATTACAGTGGCTTTACAAAGTTTGATGTCTGGTATTGTTATTCCTGTTATTGTTCTTCTTTCTCAAGATTGTTGTGGCTATTTGTGGGCATTTTTGGCATCCTATACATTTTTGAAGTATTTTTTCTATTTCTGTTAAGTCTGTTATTGGTATTTTAATTGGGATTGCATTGAATCTATTGATTGTTTTTGGTAGTATGAGCACCCAGCACCCCTGCAGTGCAGCCTGCAACTTCGCTGGTCCCTGTGATGACTGGCCCCGCCCCTGCAGTTCGGGGAGAAGTTCGCCTCTTTAAGTCAACACTGTCTGGGGTCCGCCTACACTGTCCAGCCCTTCCAGGGCGGGCAGCACTCCTCCAAGCCAACCAGCTCTCAGAGGAGTCCTTTTAGTGGCCTCTGTGATGAGCCCCTCCCAGGTGTGAGCGGTGCGGCCTTTGTCTCAGGCAACGGCGGGTCAGTTGCCCCCGTTACTAGTTCCTGGCTAGCTGGCTTGCTGTTTGGAGTTTCCACAGAATCTGTGGGCCTGTGTGGTTGCGCAGGGCTGGGCCTACCCCCTTGCAGGGGCTTCTAGCTACTGTTTCCCCAGTGGTCCAGCAGCACTGTTTTCGGCCCTCTCGCCGCCCTGGCCAATGCACTTCCTATTCCCCTGCCCTGGCTTCCTGCAGGACTCTTCTCTTCCGCCTCTAGCCCCACGAGGAACCTCCTCTCCTTGTTGCTGGAGTGAGTCTCTCACACAGTCCCTCCCCTGCAAGAGTTCAATTCTGTGTTCCCTATGGCATTTCCCCTCGCAGCCAGCACTTCACTGTTGAGACTTCCAGTCGCCAGGGAGCCCGGAGCTGGCCTCAGTCAAACGCGCCCCTCTGGGCAGAGCTGCCCCTACCAGAGCCGGCCGGTCGGTCGGGAACGCCTCACCTACTGTCCTGGTGGCCTCCCCTGCCTCTGGGCTGTGCTCCCCTGTGTCCAGATGCTGCCCGCTCCAATTCCTAGGGTCCTGAAGACTTCTCACGCTCCCTATCTTGTCCTCTAGCTGCTTTGGTACTCGAGAACACCATCAGCACTGCTCTCTACTCTGTCGCCATCTTCCCTCTCCTATTTATCAATTCTTTATATGTATCAGGAGTCAAAGATAGAGGGTGGACCCTGAAAAACCTAAATGTATTTATAAAAAATTGTGTATTTAATCTTACATGTTTAAACTTCCGTCATGTTCAAAGTACTCTCTATTTGTTGCAACATACCTACCAAAACTTTCCACCTCTCAGAAACAGTTTTGAACTCATTAATTTTGATGCCTTTTAGTGCTTCTGGTGTTTTCTGTTTCACCTCTTCCACATTGGCAAAATGTTTCCCTTTAAAGACATTTTCATCTGGTGAAAACAAACAAACAAATGCCACCTGAGGTGAGATCTGATGAATAAGGAGGGTGGTGCAGAGGGGTTAGGCCATTCTTGGTCAAAACCTGCTGAGCAGGTGTACTTGTAAACCACCCATCATGAAATGTGCATACCAAGCTGTTGAAAGAGTTTTCAAAAAATTCTTTGATGCTGAACACAGCCTCTTACAACACCACCAGCTGGTACACTAATAGAAATGGGTTCCTAGAATGCTCACTTAGAGAAGGAAGCCTGTACTACAAGGGACCTGATCTCCAGAAGATAATTCGATGTTTTGAAAATTTAATAAGAAGTTAAACAATCCCATATATATGATCTATATTTAGGGGAAATGCTTTTACCTTTTTAACTAAGAACTCTGTGCTCCAACTCTCTGGGAGTAATCAAGCTTCCAGAGCATCCATATGGCCCAAAATTGGACTAAATTATCACAATAATAATAAAAATAAAGCTCAACAAAATGAAAATTTTAGGATTCTTGCAAAGAAGATTTTGCCTCAACTAGAAATAAAACAAAGCAAAATATGCCTATGTAGTCATAAGAGGAACTAAACCAAGAGAATAAAAAAAATATCAACTGAACTGATTGAAATGGAACTGAGTTGTGTAGTGCTTGCCTTGTTTGAGAAAAACATTTCTCCATCCTTTCACTACCACATGCAGTGAATAGTCCCATGTGATTAACAAAATCATCTTGAAACACTGGCATAAGTTGGCCACAGATGAAAAATTAAATAACATCTTTAAATTCCAGTTCCTGGTCTCATTTAAAAGAAAATGTTGTTGCACTTGGATTCCAGTCTGTCTAATCAGGCAGCACATTTCCTATCATGTCTAACACCTGTCTGACTCCCGTGTGCCAACTGAGCCCAGTGCAATGATACTCCTGGAAGTGATTATTTCTATCACCCACGTAAGGGCAGGGGATATGAGACTTATCACATGCTTACCTTTTACCCAGACTTTATTTTTCACTTTAAATGCCTATGTGAGTTGGCCCACAAAGATTAACCTAAGTCACTAAAAGAGAAATTTTACAATTGTGATAAAAAATATCAGCTAAGGAAAATACCCTTACCAGTTACTCCATCTTTTCCACAGAGCATATACACACATATAACTTTGATACTGACATGTTTTTCTAAATGAAAAAGATTAAGAACATTTGTATTCATCCATGATGGTTTGTCATACTTCTGTTTTGAAATGACATTTTTCTCAGGATAAAATGTCTTGTGAAAAAGAAGCTACCCATGACACCATCCTATGTTTATTAGATTTGATTAAACTTTGGTGCATGTGGGAATTTTCTTTCTCTTCCCCTCTCTCCCTAAATACATCATAGGAAGATAAATTGATATAATTACAATATTTCTGGGATAAAAGTAACTGTACAAACTGAATTCCTACATAATTATTTTTTAAAAAAGATTTTATTCATTATTTTCAGAGAGAAGGGTAGAGAAGAAGGAAAAAAAGATAGATAAACATCAATGTATGGTTGTCTTTCACCTGCCTCCAGTTGGGGACCTGGCTGGAGACCTGGCTTGCAACCTGGTTATGTGCCCTGACTGGGAATCAAACCAACAATGTTTGAGTTCGCAGGCCGGAGCAAATCCACTGAGCCACCAGCCAGGGCTCCGCAATTACTTTTTAATGTCAAATGCTTTTCCACTTGCTAAACATTTGTGTTATAGTTAGTGATTAAGTCATCTCCTCTTTCAGGATCCTCAGGTATTTAAATTACGGTATTTTTGGAGCCTTGTTCTGGCATCAGATCAATGCATGCAAGAGAATATGTTGTTTCATATTTAGACTAAACTGTTTGAGGAAACGATTAGTGAATAGTTACTGAGTACATTTTAAAAGCAGAGTTTCTCTGTAATACCTATGTCTATTCTTGGACCATACAACTAGAAATGTTTAAAAAGCAATGATGTCCTAAATAAAGGGTATTCATCTGATCTGTATAGAACCAATCATTTCCTGCTTTTACATTTATTTGTATACTTTAATTGGAGCTTTGTATAGCCTAAAAGAGGAACAGATAATCAATACAAATATCAACTTAGTACCAAAACCATATATGATATTCAGATTTTTTTGCAAAATGTTGCATAAAACTAGTTTAGTGTCTCTGATTAACCTATTAAAATATTTAATAATATATAAAAAAGTACAAATATATAAATATAAGGAAAATAAGAAGAATATAATCTTATGTAAAATCAAAAAATGATCATGTTACATAGTAATGTTAAATTATATGTATGTTAGTAAAGTGGAAGTCCAGTAAAGAAACTACCATGGCCTTACATCCTCCCTCACAACTCATTTCTAACCTGGTGTTCTCTGGATTCTTCAACTCCAGAGTCACTCACCCAAAACACTCTCACCTTGATTCATTTTTAAAGAATGGTAGTGTGCTGGCCTGCAAACCCAAAGGTCACTAGTTGGATTCCCCAGCAACGGCAACATAACCAGGTTGTAAGCCAGGTCTCCAGCCAGGTTGGATGCTGGAGTCAGGTGAAATGCAACCATACATTGGAGCTTCTCTCTCCCTCTCTGCCTCTCTCCCTTCCCCTCTCTCTGAAACATAATAAACAAAATCTTAAAAAAACAAAACAAAAACAAAGAGAGTAATAGTGGCTTCCTGTTTGAGGCAGGCATACAATAGGGACATTCTTCTGTTAACCACTTAGGAAGAGTCCATTTTTAAATTAACTACATAGTACCTCCTCTGACCATTAGAATTCTAAATTCACTGACAGGAGAAGAACTCCACAACAATAAATGATATCAGCTGACTTTCATGTCAGGAATCATATCTCAGATATGAGTAGTGAGATTGCATTCCAAGTTGAAGTAGGTGATCCTTCTTTTCCTATATTACACAAAAATATATATAGGAAAATTTCACTTTGCTTATATATATATTTGTTTTATAAATTTCATTTATAAAACATGGTATGGAAGGAGAATCTGCTTACCAATATTCTAATATTGTTGGACTTACATACAAAATACAAATTCAAAGTATCAAAACAGTACAATAGCTATAGAAATGGAAACTAATTAGTGGTTTCCAGAGGTTAAAATGGAATATGAAAGGAGAAAAATTGATAATGTCATTATTAAAGGACAATAAGAGTAATTCTTGTGTTGTAAATATTTACAGTTCTTTACCTTAACTAGGGTGGTGGCCACAATAACTTACACTTGCAATAAAATTATATAACACTAAACATACATACACACAAATATAAATCAGTACAAGTGAAACTTAGGAAATCTAAACAAGGTCAGTAGTTTGTATCAATGTCAGTATCCTGGTAGTGAATTTGTACTATAGTTTTGCAATAAGTTATTATTGAAGGAAACCAGGGAAAAAGTACACAGGATCTTTGTATTATTTATTACAACTGCTTGTGAATCTGTAATATTTTAAAATAAAGACTTTTCAAATAGTATAGGAGTGTGTGGTTGCTGGTCTGGGAAGTAAGGAGCTTGGAATGCCTCACTTCCATCTTCACAAGAGGAAAAATCATCAGTAAATTAAAATCCAACAAACCCTCTTATATTGTTTAGAGAACAGAGATAACATAGCAAAATACCCCTAACCCAAATTGGAGAGATGGATAGGCAGATACAGAGTAGAAACCATTGCTAGCATTAGTACAGGGTTAAGAAAATGCAACCTGCAGTTGATAATTTGTTGGAGGCTCAGTATGTACAAGACTGAGAATTAAAATTCCAAGAGGAAACCTATACTAGGGAGCCCCATTACTTTTCTGAAAAAAAAATCAGTGAAAAATACCTTTATCCTTTCAGCACATGGAAGGTAAAATTAGCTATCTTTAAATATGCCCAACACATTATATTCTTCTCAATAAGGCCTGCCCTATAGGGAAACTATTGTTCCAAAATCTAACCAACAGGGGTCTTACTATATCTGTAAGAAGAAAAATACAGAATTCTAGCATTTTCCAGTTTCATGTGGGGCAACAGAACACCCAACTCCAGCTGCCTGTCTGGACTTCTTGTCTCATAAAATAAAATAAAATAATAAAATCAGAGAAGCACTTATGAAGGTCACAGACCAAGGGCATAAAATCAAGAAAAGAATGGGATCTAATTACACAATCATAGAATATTTATCTTCCTACTACCACATCTTACCATCACCTGTATATAGATGATGTGTAATAAGAGGGAAATGCAACTAAAAACCGAACATCTTAGACAATGTTTAAGAATTCTCTAGGGAAATTCAAAGACAACAGGAAATATAAAATAAGGAAACCAGAGGAAATGTGTTAGCCTCTGATATCACAGCTATAGCAAACAATGAATACAGCCTAACTCCTAGCTACATAAACATAAAACCTCACACTAAAGGTCTATATATCTCAGTTCCTTTTAACTGATACATTGTGTCTGGCTTTCAACAAAAAAATTATAAGGCATTTGAAAAGACAAAAATTCAGTGTGAAGAAACAAATTAATCATCAAAACAAGATTCAGGTAAAATGGAGGCTTTGGAATTATCAAATTGGACATTTAAAACAACTATAATCATATACAAAGGGCTCAGAAAGAAAAAGTAGATAACAAAAAAACATACGGATAAATTAAGTAGAGTGATGGAAACTAAGAAAGACTCTAAAGGAAATGATTGATAGAAATAAAAAACACTGTAGTGAAAATTTGATGTGCTTATTAATAGGCTAGGCAAGACCAAGAAAAGAATCTGTAAGCTTGAAGAAATGTTCATATAAACTGCTATGACTGAAATGCAAAGAGAAATAAAGGATGGAAAAAAATGGAACAAAAATATTCAAGAACTATTGGACAACAACAAAAGATGCAACATACATTAATATGAACAGCAGAAGTAGAATAAAGAGGGAAAGGAACACAGTTACAATGGCAAAACATTTTCCAAAATTAAAATAGATAACAAAGGAAAGACTCAGAAGGCTCAGTCAACACCAAGTAGGATAAAAACCAACCCCACAATCTATAATTAGGCATCATCTTAAAACTGTAGAATATAATTTTTATTTTTTATTTTTTTAAAGATTTTATTCATTTTTAAGAGAGAAGGGCAGGCAGGGAGGAAGAAAGGAAGAGAAACATCAATGTATGGTTGCCTCTCACTTGCCTCAAAACTGTAGAATATCAAATATTAAGAAATTATCAAAAGAAACAAGAGGAAAAAAAATATGTACAGGGTGGGCACAATAAATGGCCAATAACTTTGCATCTTCTTATTTCACTTGCTTCTTATTAATTTTGAAAAATTATGTTTTTAAGGTTGTGATTTTGTTCTATCAGAATTCAGAAGGAAACCAACCAGACACTGGGGAAGTGCAGGAGTATGATCCTTATTCACGGGCGGTCCCAGAGGAGAAGCTGCTCTCCAAATTCTGGGCCCTGAGCTAAGGCAAAAAGCAACTTTTATAGTTAAAGTTTCACTCTCTGGCCTTGCAAACAAGGTTACAGAAACAGACATAGGAATTAAAGCTAGTTTTTCAGTGCCTTTCTTATCTCTCAAGCTGGCTACAGCTGGCTCCTGTCCAGGAGCCAAGGCCGTTAACCCTTTACATCCCCCTTACAGGCCATTAAGGGGGTCTCCTTTACAATTTAACATCATTGTTTCAGATATAAAGTATTCAATTCTGAGAGCAACCACCATGTCATAGGAATATGATGTTAGAGCAACCATAATTTCTGGACTGCATGCAGAGCAAACTGCTAAGGAAATGGTGGATTTCAACAACATCTCTTTATGTACAAATTACAACATGAAGAAGGTGTATGATGCTGATCCTGATGTTGCCACACCAACAAGGAAAACGCAAGGTATGCAAGGATCTCACAAGTCCAGATATTATACACAGAATCCAGGAGATCATCAATGAAGATCCAGGAAAGTCAATGTGCTCCATAGCAAGAGAACTGCACATGTCAGATGAAATGGTTTGCAAGATTATTGTTGAAGATATCAGATACAGATAGTATGTTCTTAGAAGAGGCCTATTTATAACACAGCAGAGAAAGGAAAAGTGCTTTGAAAAAGTAAGGAAACTGCTAACAATATCGAAAAATCCCAAAGAAAAATACCCCCTGATTTTCTTTTCCAATGCAAAGAATTTTGAGCAGAACCAAATAGTCAATAGAAGAAACAACATGCGGTTCTGTGAGGATCTTCATGAAGTCCCAATTGTCATGAAAATGAAATTTCCTGCTACAGTGATGGTGTTAGGTGTTGTCAGCAATGAAAGAGCTATTATCACCCCACATTTGTTTCCATAAGGCTTGAAGGTGACTGCTGATGTTTATCTTGATGTTTTGAGAGAATTAGTTGTATCGTGCATGAAGCAAATTGCCAATGGATGGCATTTTATCTTCCAACAAGATGGTGCAGCAGCACGGAACACCGAAAAGGTACAAGAATTTCTCAATGTCAATGTTCCTGAATTCTGGTCAAGGGAAACCTGGCATCCTAGTTCACTAGATGCAAATCCTTTAAACTATTATGTATGGAGCATTTGTGAGAGAAGTTAATAAAAAACCTCATTCCAATACAGAGGCTTTTAAAGCTAAAATTGAAAACATGATGATATCCATGGATAAAGAAAAGCTAATTAAAGCATGCTCAAGATTCTGAAGTCAGATCGAGTCTATTATTGCAGCAAATAGGACTTTTTTGAACAATTTAAAAAATGATGACTATGTTTATCTATTTACATACAAGAATAAATTTATTGCAAAATATAGCACTTTTGTGGTATGTTGTTTATTTTACTAAAATTTTGCCACTTTATCATGTGCATACTGTATATAGAGGAACAAGGATCAAAATGACTTTTTTTTAGTGCAAAGAAGAGGGTAGAGTGAAATGTTTAAGGTGTTAAAAGAAAAAAATACTACTTGTTCAGACTTCTGTGTCCAGTGAAATTACCCTTCAAAAGCAAAAGAAAAATAAAGACTTTTCCAGACAAACCAAAATTGGGGGAACTTATTGTTAGTTAACTGACATTGCAAGAAATGTTAAAGATGTTCTTCCAAAAGATGGAAAATAATATAGGTCAGAAACTTGAATCTGCATAAAAATGGAAGAATATTAGAGAAGAACTACATGAAGGTAAAATATAATATTTATATTTCTTATTCTGAATTTATATAGCAAATTTGGTTTACTCTAAATACTAATATCAACACTGTAATCAATTATTATAGCTCTTGAATAAGTAAAATGAGTGACAGTAATGCTATAAGAAAGGAATAAAGTAGAAATATTCTGTTATATGGTACTTTTACTATATATGAAGTTGCTATAATGCTATCTGAAAGTGGATTTGGACTAATTGTTAAAAATGTTACAAGTTCTAGATAAAAACATTTTTAAAATCTTAAAAGTACAGTAGATGTGTTAAAAGGGCATAAAATTGATGCATAAGTGCATTTTTATAGCCCTGATCATCATATGTGCAAAAATTCTCAACAAAACATCAATCTGAATTTAACAATTCATCGAAAGTATCATATAACACATTCAAGTGAGATTAATTGTAGGGATACAAGTATGGTTAAACATCCACAAATCATTCCAAATGATACATCATATTAACAATCCTTTAAAATGCATAATTTTATTTTATATTTTTATTGCTGTTCTATTACAGTTGTCCTTCCCCCTCCCCCCCATTGCTCTCCCCTGCCTCACCTAAAGGAAGCAGACAAGAGCAGAAAACACATATACAAAGAAACAAAAACAAGGACAATACATAGAAGATAGTAACAAATATGGCAGTCATTATTTCTACTATACCAATGATTACTTTAAATGTCAACAGATTAAATACACTAATTAAAAGACAAGTAGTCAGAGGGAATGTTAAAAAAAAAACAAGAACCACCTATATGTTGTCTTTAAGATACCCATTTTAAAAATAAAGACACAGATCGTAAAGGGATAACAGATGATAGAACATGCTAACACCAATGAAAAGAAATTGAGAGCAGCTCTATTAATTTCATAAACTACGCAATTCAGATCAAGGAAAATGTTCAGAAATAAAGAGGCTGGCCATTATATAATAATGAAGGGGTTGATTTTTTAAAATGCAAACAATTTTATGGGTATACACCTAACAACAATGTCTAAATATGTGATGCAGAAACTGATAGAATGACAAGGAAAACTGGTTGGAGACTTCATCCTTCTCTATTAGGTGGGAAATCACTGAGAACCTAGGTGAACTGAACAGCACCACTAATCTACTGAATCTAATTGAAATTTGCAGCATACTTTTCCTAAAATTAGCAAATTACATGTTCTTCTCAAGCTCACATGTAGCATTTACTAAGATAAACCACATTCTAGGCATAATATACATATATATAATGTAATACATTTAATAGACTAGAAATCATACCAAGCATGCTCTCAGATCACAATTAGTTTAACTAGAAATCAATACCAGAAAGACTGCTAAAAATACCATAATATCTCACCCATTATAGGACAATAATGAACAAAACTAACAAGCAAAACAGAACCAGATATATGAATACAGTGACTAGGCCTTCAGTGGGCAGGGGGAAAGGGGTTGGGGGGAGGGGGGAGGAAGAGGCAAGGAAGGGGAGCAGTTTAGACAAGAACCTAGTATGAAGGAACCATGGACATGGACAACAAGTGGGATTGACTTTGCGGGGGAATGGGTGGGTGGGGAAGAGGACAGAGGGGAGCAAAAAGGAGATGTATATAATATAACAAAAATAAAATTAAATTAAAAAATAATGAATAAAATAGCTTTGATTGGAAAAAATCACTGGGGTTTAAATAACACTTCTAATAACACAAAGAGCAAAGAAGAAACATTAGGAGCAATTTTAAATATTTAAATAAATGAAAACACAACATCAAAATTTATGGAATGTCAAAAAAAAAGTACTCAGAGGAAAATTTGAAGCATTAAATTCATAGATATTTGTATTGCATTTTTCCATTACTATTTATTTACTCTCTTATACTCTCTTCCACCTTCACCCACCACCAACCCCACAATCACCATACTGCAGTCCATGTCCACAGCAAAGGAAACCATCAGTAAAATAAAAAGACAATCCACTGAATGGGAGAACATATTCACCAATACATCTGATAAAGGGTTAATATCCTAAATGTATAAAGAACCTATACAACTCAACACTAAAACAACAAACAATCCAATTAAACAATCAGCAAAGGAACCGAATAGACACTTTTCCAAAGAGAACACACAGATGACCAACAAGCATATGAAAAGATGCTCAATGTCGCTAATCATCACAGAAATGCTAATAAAACCCATAATGAGGTATCACCTCACACCTGCCAGAGTGGCTATCATCAATAAATCAATAAATCAATAAAACATAAATGCTGATGTGAGGAAAGGGGAACACTTGTATTATTGGTGAGAATGCAGACTGATGCAGCTAATGTGGAAAACAGTATGGAGTTACCTCAAAAAATTAAAAATGGCTTATTTCACTAAGCATAATACTCTCCAATTCCATCCATGTTGTCACAAAAGGTAGAAGTTTCTTCCTTCTGCTGTGTAGTGTGCAAATGTACCAAAGCCTTTTGATCCATTCATCCACTGATGAGCACTTAAGCTGTTTCCAGCACTTGGCTATTGTGAAAAGCGCTGCTATGAACACAGAGATGCATAGGTTCTTCTGAATTGGTGTTTCAGGATTCTTTGGGTATAATCCTAGCAACGGAATTGCTGGATCAAAAGGCAGTTCCATTTTTAGTTTTTAAAGGTAATTCCGTACTGTTTTCCATAATAGCTGTAGCGGTCTGCATTCCCATCAACAATGCACTAGGGTTCCCTTTTCTCCACATCCTTGCCACCACTTGATATGATCTTGCCCAATATAGGAAACTGATGAACAAAACTAACAAGCAAATGTACTAGAGACACAAGAGGAGAGGCTGGGTTTGGTGGCTCTGGGGATAGAGCTGAAGGAGCAGTTACCAGGATTCCTATGGCGAGTCATTCCCAATACTGCAAAAGCCATCCTTCTCATGAAGAGCACTCACCTCCAAGCAGTATGAGCCTGAGGGGAAGCAATAGCCTCATCCACAGGAATCCCTCCCACCACCCTTCTGTGGAGCTTAAGACAAACCGGTGAGCACATCTGGAGGTTATGTCAGTGATTAAGTCTAACAGCAAAAAGTGGATCTGGGGGTCCTAAGACTAGCCGATCCTCCTCCAAGCCTGGTGCTGGTAAAGGCTGGCTTTGGTGTATAACATGGTTCTTTCTGCACACACCCAGGCCCATCAGAGGGAGCCACAAGCTGTGGATCACTGATACCTCCAAACAGGTTGCCCAGGGGCAGTCACAGGCAGTGTCTGACATAGGTCCAGCCTAGTCTTTGCAAATCTCAATAATGCATAAAAACAAATATAAATAAGCAACAAAAGTGGGAAGACAGGCCCAAATGAAACAAACAAACAAAATAAACAAAAGAAGAACTAAGTGAAATGGAGGCAAGTATATGAATACAAGGAACAGGCCTTCAGTGGTCATGGGGAAAGGGGTTGGGGGGAGGGGGGAGGCAGAGGCAAGAAAGGGGAGCAGCTTAGACAAGAACCTAGTATAAAGGAACCATGGACATGGACAACAGGTGGGATTGACTTTGGGGGGAATGGGTGGGTGGGGAGGGGGACAGAGGGGAGCAAAAAGGGGATGGATGTAATACAACAACAATAAAATTTTAAAAAAAGATAGTTATCAGATATAAAGTTTAGAGTAATACCATAAGGATACTCAACAGCATGAAAAAAAAAAACATAGAAACCAAAAAATATAACAACCAGTCACAAATAAAGGCCACAATATTTGAAATAAATAATAAAAGGAAGAAATAAACAGTTGGTCAAATGAAGCAGAAGATGAAAGCAGCAATTTGTAAGAAATAGTAGGAAAAACACACACTCAAGCATAGCAACAAAAAAAGAAAAGAATTTTAAAAAAATGAGGATAGTTTAAGAAAGCTTTAGAGTAAAATGAAGCATAACAACATGCACATGATGGAAATACTAAAAGGAGGAGAGAGTGAGCAAGGAATTGAGAACATATTTGAAGAAATAATAACCAGAACTACCTTAATCTGGTGAAGGAAAAAGACACACAAGTACAAGAAGTGAAGACAGTCTCAAACAAGATGCCTACACCAAGGCATCATAATCAAAGTGGCAAAGTGTACAGATAAGGAGAGAATCCTAAAAGCTGCAAGAGAAAAGCAGGTAGTTACTTATAAAAGAGCGCCAATTAAATTGTCAGTTGATGTCTCAACAGAAGCATTTCAGGACAGAAGGGATGGAATAAAATATTCAAGGTAATGAAAAGCAAGGATCTACAACCAAGGTTACTTTACCTAGCGAAGCTATCATTTAAAATCAAAGATGAAAAAAGGAGCTTTCCAGACAAGAAAAAGCAAAATGAGTTCATTAACAACAAACTAGTACTGCAACAAATGTTAAAGGACTTGTTTTAATAATAATAATAAGAAAAACAGAAATAAAAAGAAACAGAGGAAAATAGTTTAAAATAAAATGGCAGTAAATATTTGTCAATAATCACCTTAAAGGTAAATGGCTTAAATGTTCCAACCAAAAGACATAGAGAACCTGAATGGATAAGAAAAGAAGATACATACATATGCTGTCTCCAAGAGACCCACCTCAGATGGAAAGATGCATACAGATTAAAAGTAAATGAACGGAAAGAGGTATTTCATGCAAATGGAAAGGAAAAAGAAAACACAGGTAGCAATACTTATATCCAATAAAATAAACTTTAAAATCAAAGCTATAGTAAGAGACAACTAAGGACACTATATTATGATAAAGAAAACAATCTAACAAGAGGATATAACCCTAGTTAATATTTATACACTCAACATAGGGACACTTAAATATGTAAGGCAAATCTTAATGAACATAAAGGGAGAGATCAACAGAAATACAGTCATTGTTGGGAATTTAACACCTCATCGACTTCATTGAATAGAGCTTCTAGATAGAAAATCAACAAGGAGACAGAGGCCTTAATTGACACTCTAGATCAAATGAATTTAATCGATATCTTCAGAGCATTTCATCCCAAAGCAGCAAAATATACATACTTTTCAAGTGCACATGATATGTTTTCTAGGATAGACCATGTGTTAGGACACAAAAAAAGTTTCAATACATTTATGAAGATAGAAATCATATCAAGCATCTTCTCTGATATAATGTTATGAGGCTAGAAGTCAATCACAAGAAAATTGAAAAATACACAAAGGCATGGAAGCTAAATAACATGTTATTAAACAATGAATGGGTCAACAATGAGATCAAGGCAGAAATCAAATGGATACCTTGAAACAAATGGAAATAAGAACACAAAAACTCAAAATGTGTGGGATGCTGGGAAAGCAATCCTAAGAGGAACATTCACAGCACTTTACGGCTATCTAAAAAAATTGAAAACAACAACAAAAATGAAATAAGAAAATTCTCAAATAAACAATCTAACTTTTATACTTAATGGAACTTGTAAAAGAATAACAAACAAAGCCCAAAGTGAAAGGAAGGAAGAAAATAATAAAGATCAAAGCAGAAATAAATGAAATAAAGTCTGGAATCTTATGAACAAAATGAACTAACAAGCAAAATAGAGACAGACTCATGCATATAAATATATATGTATATATATATACACATATACACATACTTACATATATATATAAATGTATATAAAGATCTAAAATAAATCATCTAAGCTTTCAATTTAAGAAACTAGAAAAAGAAAGAGTAAATTAAATCTAAAGTAAGGGAATGGGGGGCAAAGGAATTGAGCAAAAATGATAAAGGAGTCATGGATATGGACACCAATGTGATGTTTTGAGGGGAGAGGATGGTATAAGGGGACTAAATGGTAATGAAAAAATATAATGAAGATTAAATAAAAAACAAAGTAAGCATATTAAAAATAAAATTGGTAATGTAAATAATAAAATTGGAAAAAGTAAACCAATAGAGAAATAAACACAAGACCTGGTTATTTGACAATATTAAACACATTTTAGCTCTGGCTGATGTAGCTCAGTGGACTGAGTGCTGGCCTATAAACCAAAGGGTTGCCAATTCAATTCCCAGTCAGGGCACGTGCCTGGTTGAAGGCCAGGTCCCCTGCACATCCCTAGTTCAGGGTGTGCAGGAGGCAACCATACATTGATGTTTCTCTCTCTCTTTTTCTCCCCCCTTCCCCCTTCTCTAAAAATAAATAAGTATAGTCTTAAGGAAAAACACTTAAATTAAATTTAAAAAATTATAAACCATGCTAAGAAAAAATATAAGAAGTCACAAATTACCAATATCAATAATACATTAGTGTACATTACTACTGATTCCATGGATATTAAAAGGGTAATAAAAGAATGCTATGAACAAATTGAATGCCCACAAATTTGGTAATTTACACTATATGGGTCAACTTCTTGAAAGACACAATCTGCCAAAACTCACACAAAGATACAGTTATGCACTGCTTAGCAATGGGAATATGTTCTGGAAAATGCATTACTAAGTGATTTCACCAGTTTTTTTTTTTTTTTTCTTGTCAATTTTTTAATTTTATTGTTGTTGTTTTACATCCATCCCTTTCTTGCTCCCCTCCATCCCCCTCCCCACCCACTCATTTCCCCCAAAGTCAATCCCACCTGTTGTCCATGTTCATGGTTCCCCCATACTAGGTTCTTCTCTAAGCTGCTCCCCTTTCTTGCCTCTGCCTCCCCCCTCCCCCCAACCCCTTTCCCCCTGAGCACTGAAGGCCTATTCACTGTATTCATATACTTGGATCTGTTTTGCTTGTTGTTAGTTTTGCTCATTATTGTCCCGTAATGGGTGAGATCACATGATATTTGTCCTTCCCTGACTGGCTTATTTCATTAAGCATAATACTCTCCAGTTCCATCCATGTTGTTGCAAAGGGTACAAGTTCTTTCTTTCTTTCTGCTATATAGAATTCCATTGTGTAAATGTACCAAAGTTTTTGGATCCAATCACCCACTGATGGGCATTTAGGCTGTTTCCAGCACTTGGCTATTGTAAATAGTGCTGCTATGAACATAGGTGTGCATAGGTTCTTATGAATTGGTGTTTCAGGCTTCTTTGGGTAGAGTCCAAGTAGTGGAATTGCTGGATCAAGAGGCAGTTCCATTTTTAGTTTTTTAAGGAAACCCCATACTGTTTCTCACAGTGGCTGCACCAGCCTACATTCCCAGCAACAGTGTATGAGGTTTCCCTTTGCCCCGAATCCTCGCCAACACTTGTTTGTTGATTTGCTGATGATTGCCATTCTGACAGGTGTGAGGTGGTATCTTATTGTGGTTTTAATTTGCATCTCTCTGATGACTAGTGATGTTGAGCATTCTTTCATATGCCTCTGGGCCTTTTGTATATCTTCCTCAGTGATTTGTATGTTCAGGTCCTTTGCCCATTTTTAATCAGGCTGTCTGTCTCCCTGGTGTTGAGTCACCTTAGTTCTTTATATATTTTGGAGATCAGACACTTGTCTGAGGTATCATTGGCAATTATGTTTTCCCATACAGTTGGTTCCCTTTGAATTTTGCTGATATTTTCTTTAGCTGAACAGAAACTTTTCTGTCCCATTTGTTGCTTCGTTCTTTTATTTCATTTGCCCTTGGTGAAGTATCAGTAAACATATTTTTGTGTAGGATATCAAAAAGTTTACTGCCTATATTTTTTTCCTGGACCTTTATGGTAGCACTACTTATGTTTAAATCCTTTATCCATCTTGAGTTTATTTTGGTGTATGGTGTTAGGTGGTGGTCTAGTTTGATCTTTTTGCATGTTGCTGTCCAGTTCTCCCAACACCATTTGTTGAAGAGACTGTTTTTACTCCATTTGATGTTCCTTCCCCCTTTGTCAAATATTAGTTGACCATAGAGTCTTGGGTTAATTTCTGGGCTCTCTATTCTGTTCCATTGATCGATATGTCTATTCTTATGCCAGTACCAGGCTGTTTTGATGACAGTAGCCTTGTAGTATTGTTTGAAGTCCGGTATTGTGATTCCTCCTACCTTGTTCTTCTTTCTCAAGATTGCTGTGTCTGGCTATTCATGGCGTTTTTGGCTCCATATAAATTTTTGAAGTAAATTTTTGGTGGAATCCTTCGGGTTTTGTATGTACACTATCATATCATCAGCAAATAATGACAGTTTGACTTCCTCTTTTCCAATTTGGATACTTTTGATTCCTTTTTCTTCTCTGATGGCTATAGCTAGAACTTCCAAGACAATGTTGAATAGAAGTGGAGAAAGTGGACAGCCTTGTCTCGTTCCTGATCTTAGGGGGAAAGCTTTCAGTTTTTGTCCATTAAGTATGATGTTGGCTTCAGGCTTCTCATAGATGGCTTTTATGATGTTGAGGTATGCTCCCACTATTCCCATTTTGCTCAGGGTTTTTATCATAAATGGTTGCTGCACTTTCTCAAATGATTTTTCAGCATCTATTGATATGATCATATGGTTTTTATCTTTCAATTTGTTGATGTGGTGTATTACATTTATTGATTTACAAATGTTGTACCATCCTTGCATCCCTGGGATGAAGCCCACTTGATCATGGCGTATGATCTTTGTAATATACTGCAGAATCCGATTGGCCAATATGTTGTTGAGAATTTTAGGACCTATATTCATCAGATATATTGGCCTATAAGTTTCTTTTTAGTTGTGTCTTGCCCTGGTTTTGGGATTAGAATAATATTGGCCTCATAGAAAGAGTTTGAGAGTCTTCCTTCTTTCTGAATTTTTTGGTATAGTTTGAGGAGGATAGGAGTTAGTTCTTCTTGAAATGTTTGGTAAAATTCACCTATGTAGCCATCTAGCCCAGGGCTTTTGTGCTTTGGGAGATTTTGGATGACTTCTTTAATTTCACTAGTTGTTATTGGCCTATTCAGGCTTTCTGCTTCCTCTGGGTTCAGTTTTGATAGATTATACCTTTCCAGAAATGTGTCCATTTCATCCAGGTTGTCATATTTTTTGTCATAGAGTTGTTTGTAGTAATTTCTTACAATCTTTTGTATTTCTGAGGTATCAGTTGTGATTTCTCCTTTTTCAGTTCTGATTCTGTATATTTGGGTCCTCTCTCTCTTTATCTTGATGAGTCTGGAAAAGGGCTTGTCAATTTTGTTTATTTTTTCAAAGAACCAGCTCCTGGTCCTGTCGATTCTTTGAATTGTAGTTTGAATCTCTGAGTTATTTAGTTCTGCTCTGATCTTGATGATTTCCTTCCTTCTACTTGCTCTGGGCTTTGTTTGTTGTTGCTCCTCTAGTTCTTGCAGCTTTGTGGTTATGTCATTTTTATAAACTTCTTGTAACCTGTATTGCTATAAATTTCCCCCTGAGAACTGCCTTTGCTGTATCCCATAGGTTTTGGGCTGTTGTGTGTTCATTGTCATTTGTTTCCAGGAACTTTTTGATTTCATCTTTGATCTCATTGTTGACCCCTTCATTGCTTAAAAGCATGTTATTCAGTCTCCATGAGTTAGAGAATTTTCGGGTTTTTCCCTTGAATTTGGTTTCTGGTTTCAGGCCATTATGATCTGAGAAGATACTTTGTATGATTTCAATTTTCCTGTATTTGTGGAGGCTTGTTTTGTGACATACCATGTGGACTATATTGGAGAATGATCCATGTGCATTTGAAAAGAATGTGTATTTTGCTTCTTTGGGGTAAAGGACTCTGTATACATCAGTTAAGTCCATTTCCTCTAGAGTGTTGTTCAATGCCACAACATCTCTGGGGATTTTTGTTTGGAAGATCTGTCCATTATTGATAGTGGGGTATTAAAATCCCCTACTATTAGTTTGTTGCTATCTATGTCTTTCTTAAAGTCTTCCAAGATTTTCCTTATATATTTCAGAGCTCCTATTTTGGTTGCATATATGTTTATCAAAGTTATTTCTTCTTGATGGATTGTTCCCTTAAGTATTATGAAATGTCCATCTTTGTCCCTTTTTATGGCCTTCATTGTGAAATCTATTTTATCTGAAATCAGTATTGCTACTCCAGCTTTTTTTTCATGTCCATTTGCTTGATATATAGTTTTCCATCCCTTCACTCTCAATCTGTGTCGATCTTTTGTTCTGAGGTGGGTCTCTTGAAGACAGCATATATGTGGGTCATGTTGTCTTATCCATTCGGCTACCCTATGTGTTTTGATTGGTGCATTTAATCCATTTACATTTAAGGTGATTATTGATTGATACTTATTCATTGCCATTTTCTCCCTTTGTGTCTGTATTCCTCTTTGGCTTTCTCTGTTTCTTCCTTTTATTTATTTACTTATTTTTATAGCAGACCCTTTAGCATTTTTTGCAATGCTGGTTTGGTAGAGATGTATTCTTTCAGTCTTTTTTTTTGTCTGGGAAGCTCCTTATTTCTCCTTCTATCTTGAATGAGAGCCTTGCTGGGTAGAGTATTCTTGGTTGCAGGCCTTTGTTTACCATTACTTGAAATACTTTTAAAAATATGGAACGCTTCACGAATTTGCGTGTCATCCTTTTGCAGGGGCCATGCTAATCTTCTCTGTATCGTTCCAATTTTAGTATATGTGCTGCCGAAGTGAGCACTATCCCCAAATCTCATACTCTGAAAGGTACTTCTCTTTGGCTGTCCCTCAGCAGTACTAGAATTACAGAAATTTCAATTGATTAATCTAAAGCACTCATTCCTTTATATGTTCAAAGTGGTCAAACACAATGACCAAAGACAACATCCTAGAAATAATTATGCAATTATAAAAAAAAACTATAATTGAAGCAGCTTCTGAAAAAAACAAGAACATTTTACTAAAAGAAGAAAACCATGTGTGTTTCTTCCCAAAGAGCAGAAGTAGTCCATGGCTTGTTAGTGGGTATTCACTTGGAAATTTAAAAATATACATCTCATTTTCTAGTTTGCAAAAAAGGAAAGCAAAAGCACTGTTTCTCTTCATTTAGTAACTAGAGATTTATTTCCAGGATAATTTTACAGCATACCAGTCAAATGAGTTGTAGCTAAATATTCATTATATTGAAACTATATAGGTCCAATGAACTAATGAACAGAATTATTTGCTTCATTCACAAGTGTTGAATTATATTAAAAAGAAAAAAAGTAAAAAGAGGAAAAAAAAACTGTTTCAAGAATGGAGTTAGGGGAATCTGTAAGCCAGTTTTTAAAAAATGATCAATCACCTTCTGCAACCTAAAAATGGGGATATAAAGCAATTTTCGTAATTCCAGATAGCACTAAAAAGCTTCAAATTGCTTCATTCTTTTAAAATAAAACATTATTCTAGCTAAAAAATTTTACCCAGTTGTCATGACAACCTTGCCATTTTATACAATGTAGAGACAATTAGGTATTAACCTGAGCATTTAGAGAAAGACACCTCTCACTTAGAGAAAGACTTGTTGATTTGTGTTTGGCTGAGTAGTCCAAAGAATCGCTATTATATTTCATTCTGGAACTAATATTCTTTGAACCATCTAGGCCATTGTCTTAGAAAGGAGTAGCTCTGATTTTTACAGATCAACCAAACACAGTGAGGGGAAAGAGACATGAAAGGGGTTGTGTCAACCAGTACTCTACCAGCTGGAAAATGAGAAAGTCATATCTTCGCTTTCTTTGAGATAAATCTTTACTATAGTGACTCTCATCACTATAGATTCATACAAAATGGAAGAATAATTTGTGTGAGATTTAATTGGAGAAAGAAGTGGCAGCGAACTGTATCTCTTATGCTTTAAACAAATAACAGTTATTAAATATGTAGCCCTAAGTCTTTCATTTATTTATACATCTGTGAGAGACAGCAAAGGAAGCAATAAGGAGAAAACCACCAAAGACCACAGAAATTAATCCTTCTTTTATTAGTGTTTTTGTCTAACCAGCACTCTTCCTTTCCCAGTTCAGATAATAATTTTTTTTTCATTATCTTCCTTGCTATTAAAGAATTTTTTCCTACTCACCGAAAATGCCAGAATGGGATAAGGGTGGAAGCATATGGTTGGGAAAGAAGAACTGTTTTAGATTAAAACAGATCTGAGACATTGTTATAGACCATTGATTAACTCCAAAAATATGTTATTTCCCTGGTTAACACAGATGTTTACATAGACTAAGTTATTTGAAAAACATGTACCATACAGATGAGGAATGAGGTAAAATGAATTGAAAAAAGTGACTGTCAAAAATAATAATTTTTGTTTGAAAAAAATAGGGCTTTTTTCTTGAATGTACTAACCAAAGGAAGCAATCTATTTTCTAATTATGGTGTCATTCAAAATATTTAGGAAGTTCTTCTGGAAATTGCTTCTGGAGTCTTGTGCATGTTATTCTGATTGTTCTAAGTGAAGAAATCTGTACTTTTTAAGAGTAAGCCAAGTCTATTAAAAAGGTGAAGACTCAAGTTTCACAGAACCATGTCGTTTTTGTTTTTGTTTTCATTTTTTTAAGGAGCAATGAAGATTGTATTTGTGTGTGCATGAGGACAGGACATACATGGTAGTATTAATTTGCTGAAGAAGCCATAAAATATACCACAAACTTGGTGGCTTAAGCAAAAGAAATTCACTTTCTCATAGTAATGGAGGCTAGCAGTCTAAGATCACCATGGCTATTGGCAGGTTGGTTTCTTCTGAGGGCGGTGAGGAAAAGATCTGCTCTAAGTCTCTGTTCTTGGCTTGCAGATGGCTGTTTTCAATCCTTGTACTTTTACACGGTCTTCCCTCTGTACATATCTGTGTCCAAATCTCCTCTTCTTATAAAGACATCACAGTCATGCTGGATTAGGGTTTACTCTATTGACCTCATTTTAATATAACTACTCCTTTAAAGATCCCATCTCAAATATACTTATATTCTGAGTTACTGATAGATTCCAACATATGAATTTGGGGCAGGAGTGAAGGTTAATAAACACAACTCAGTCCATAGCAGTGGGTATGGCTTTTAAATAGACTCTAAAGGCAATTCTCACAGGAAATATTCTGCAAAGGAAAACATTTCTTGTTTCAAATATATTTTGCTGCATTACCAATCATTCCAGGATTTAATAGCTTAAAAAATACATTTCTCCATACAGAGTACAATATTATTGACTATATTTCCCATGCAAACTATGTATGGTATCAGATAGGTACTAGATTTATTGGGGAGATCATTTCATAAATTACATAAATGATAAATAACCATGTTATTGTTTTTAAAAAGTTCAAACTATATTACTTTATTCTTATAAAACTATAGAAAAAACAAGTTGACCTCTAGTGACAGAAAGCAGATCATTCTGTTTGGGGATGGTGGGGTGGAGATGGGAGGGAGAGAGCAGTACAAATGGTTACAAAGGGGACACTAGGAATCTTTTAGGGGTGATGGAAATGTTTATTACCTTAACTGTGGTGATGGTGGCATATATTTATAAATCATAAAAACTTACCAAATTGTACACTTTAAAATATGTGCAGTTTATTGTATGTCAATTGTATCTCAGTATAGATATTTGATTTAAAAAATATTTAAACATGTTTTGCATGACTCTGTGAAGTGGTCTGATGATTCTTTTCCTAGTTCCACAAGGCTTACTTTTGTTAGTACACTGAAAGAAATCCTCTGGATTGGAACGTGCACAATGGGCTCAATGACATGTCTGGTAGTTTTAGGGGAGAGCACTCAGGGACTCTCATCCTCCAGTAGGCCAGGGCAGCTTCCTTGCATTCTAGTGTCACTGCCCCAAGGGGGCACAGGGAAAAGCATCAATGTCTCTTAAGGCCCAAATTCTGGAATTCTGGTGAAATAAATAAGTCATGGATATAACATGGTAACTATAGGTAACAGTACTGTACTTACATATTTGAAAATTGCTAAGAGTAAAACTTCAAAGTTCTCATCATAAGGGAAAAAGCTGTAACTATGTATGGTGACAGATGGTAACTAGACTATCGAATCATTCTGCTACACAACTGAAACTAATATAATATTATATGTCAGTTGTACCTCAATTTAAAAAAGAAATCTTGTTCCCAATCAGGGCATATAACCAGGTTGCAAGCCAGGTTTCCAGCCAGCTCTGTAGCTGGAGGCAGGTGAAAGGAAACCATGCATTAATGTTTCTCCCCCTTTCTTCCTCATTCCCTGCCCTTCTCTCTAAAAATAATAAATAAAATATTTTAAATAAATAAATAATAATAAAGAAATCTTGTATTTTAGAGACTAGCCCAAATTCCAAAGTTGGGAATAGGTTTTACCTCTTGATGGGAGGAACTACAACTAAATAGTGGCCATATTTAATCTATTGCACATGGATAAATTTTGGTACGCTTGTTAAAATACCAGTCTTTCATTGTGCCCCATAATTTCTAGTTCAACTAACTTTTTTGAGGAGAATAAGGGCACACTTAAACTGAAATGGGATTTTTTAAAAATTCCCATTGTTTAGCTTTTAAAAGGTTTTATTTCTACTTTATGTATATATTTTTTTCATTTTGATTAATATTACATACATCTTTAATAAAAATAATTTGCCTTCTTTCAGCACAGACCAGCCTGATGATGAAGGAGACACCTGAGAAGTGCTGAAAAATAGAGAACAAGCTCATAAGCAGAGTTCCTTAAATTACTTTATGTTTCAAACAATAGAAAATTATGATTATTCAGGTGATAAAGTCTTACTGTAAAGATACATGAGCAAGTAAAGGAAAATGGAAAAATCTCCACTGAGGTTCGGCCAGGCTACCTAGAGAATCATTTGGTATGGGACATGACAACTGTGTTAGTTTCCTGAGACTTCTGTAATGAATTACCACAAATTTGGTGGCTTAAAACAACAGAAATTTATCCTGTCACAGTTCTGAAGGACAAAAGTCCAAACTCCGGTAGTGCTATTGTCCCTCTAGGAAATCTAAAAGAGAGAATCTTCCCTTGCCTCTTCCAGGTTCTGGCGGCTGCCCCAGCATTCCGGGCTTGTGGCCACATTGCTCCAGTCTCTTCCTCATTTTTACATTGCCTTCTCCTCTGAGTGCCTGTTGTCTCCTCTTGCCTTCCTCTTTTAAGGGCATTTGTGGTGGCATTTAGGGACTGCCCAGATAGTCCAGAGTAATTTTCTCATCTAAAAGTTCTTAATTGCATCTGCAAAAGTTCTTTTTTCCCCAAATAATTTACAAATTGTACAGAGTAGGACTTGATATCTTTGGGTGGCCATTTTCAACCTACTACAGCAATTACCAATGTCAGGTTTTCTCTGGCCTCTATCTAGAGCTGACCTGTTGTAAAAATGAATATGACAACAGTATGAAAGTGGTGTGTGGATATTCAGTTGTGCCAGGTTGCTCATGTTCTTCTCACCACTGACCCCTGCACAACAGCCTCCACTCAACCATATTGTATATACTAGGTATGTGTGGCCCACAATTCACTGAGGAGTCAGAGGCCCTTCTCAGTTGTGAGTATAAAATAGGAGGAAATGACCTTAATTTTTTCCTGTAAGTCTCCTTGTGTTAAAACACCTCCATTAATTCCCCTAAATCCCAGTTTAGGAGAAGCATCTAAATTTAGAAGAGAGAAGAGCTCAATTTTGATCTGAGTTATAAAAGAGAAGACAGAAATGCTCACTCACGCCTTCTTCCTACATAATAGCCAAATCAGGGAACTCTAACTGTGAACTCTCGCGTTCCAGAGACAATTGAGATGAGCAGGCATGACTCCATGCATTCTGGGAGGCAACAGGTCCCAGCTGTGATCTTTTGAACTCCTTGGGCCAACTCTTGCCCCTCATAAAAGTGCATACATATAACATTTCACATATAGTTTTGGATGGATGATAATTACATGGATAGCACGAGATAGGCTATGTGTTTTACAACAGAAGGAATCTTGAAATGTTTATATTTTAAGTGCCTAGAACAGAAACAAGGGTGTACGAGAGCTTGTAAAAGCTGCATTTTAAGACTTCTTCAGGCACAAGAGATTAAATGTTAGTTTTTCATGAAGCATAGTTCTCTGAAATGCATTTAATGATTTTATGCTTTAGGCTCACAGTTTCCACAAGTAAATGTACTTTCTAAGGCATGTGGCTACACTTATACTTAAAAAAAACAAAACACTTTAACTAACTTGAGTGTAACAGTGCCCTCATAGGAAGTCAGGGGAGGTTTGATAAGAAAACTTCTAAAGGCTGTTAAATTTCCATATGCCAAAGAATCATCTAGGTGGTTAAAAACACTGCTTCCTGAGCTAAATGCTTCAGAAATTCAAGTTAAATAGAGAACGGGATACAGCTGGATACAGGTGGCTGAGGAGTGCCTTTTGAGAAACACTACCCTTAACAACATTCTGTAACTACCAACTTTTGATAAATCATCTTCTAGCAAAGCCAACAGGGGAATCCTACTCAGTAGGTGGTATGGGGTAGATGGGGAAAGATAGAAATGCTGAAAACAGTGCATTTCTAATTAATTCCCATGAGATTTTGAAGAAACAAGTCATTAAGTTGTACGCACCTCTTCTGGCCATAGTAATAAGATATTGTTTTTTAAAACAAAATACCTTGAAATGAACAATCATCAAAGGAGATGTCTTTGTCTTACAACAGAAAGAACTGGTGCCTTATCTTCCTTGATGTTTGATTCACTCCTAAACATCTGTCCCTTCAGAAGCCATGTCATATTTTTCAGCTCTATTTTCTAATCCCTTACCAAAGAAAGAACATATTGGCAGTTTCTGAAAAGATTTGAGACACATTCACACAAAAGGACCCAAAGAGAAAGCTGAGCTTTTATTGATGGAAGTGAGCTAGCTGTCTGTGTGATCGTGTTCCTTCAAGACATCTGGAGAGTAGTTCTCCATTCCCAACAGTTATAGTCCTTTAATAAAGTTCCATGTTTAAATTGACTTATAGAATCAGTCTTCACCCAATTTAACTATGATAAAAATACAAAATAAAAATATTAAAGGAAAGTGTTAAGCTTATTTTTGAACTGTTTTTTGAGGGTATTTCAGAGCAAGGTCATGCTTTAAAAGTTTATTTTATAGGTTATTTGATAAGGTAGTAATGATCAGATTATAGCCAGGAAAACTAGAACAGAAAGGGCCAAGGTTAAGAAGGCCTGCCTCTAGCAGACAGCATCAAGAACTGTAGGAAAAGTGGTTGTCCGGCTCTTTTCTCTTTGCAAAGAAGGCCATTGGTTACCAAACTAGGTGCTTTCTGAGATGAGTTTTACTAGGTTTGCCTTTGAGAGTGTATCAAGGCACCTGTGAAAAATACATTTTAAAATGTGCCAAAGATCTCTGAGTACACATAAATATAACAGGTCTTTAAGTGGTTTATATTTCAGAAGATACATAATTTGAAGGCATATTTAAGTTGTCTCATTCTTAATAAAATTAGAATTGCATGCCATGGTATTATTTTAGTCATATACTTCTCCCCATTCATGGTTTTCATCAGATTTTATAAACATCACTTTCAATAAGTCATAATTATAATAATAAGGCCCTAGGGAATTTGAATAAGATAATTGATATATTTGTCCCCGTAAGTAAACATCAAACTGTTATCCCTAAAAACAGAGAATAGAATTTGCTTATAACCAACTATAGATTATATATTTTAAAAGGACTAAGCTTCAAAGAAAATCTTGATGAATTTGAAACCAAAAATAAATGATGCATATATATATATATATAAACCAAACAATAATTATGCTAGAAATAATTGGTAAAAAATAGAAAATGGTATACCCAATGAAATGGCAATTAAAGCAAATGAGCTATATGAGAGGAGGGACCAAAAAATTGAATTTATTTATTAAAAAAAGGGTATTTATTCTCATATGTTTAAACTTCAGTTACCTTCAAAGCATTCTCCATTTGATGCAATAGACTTATTGAGATTTTTTTCACTGCTCAGAACCTTTTTTGAACTAATCAGTTCTAATGCCTTTTAGCACTTCTGCTATTTTTGTGTGTCGCTTCTGCCCACATCAGCAAACTGTCTTCCTTTGAGGATTTTTCTCATGCAGGGAAGCAAAAGAAAGTTGCTCAGATCAGGTGAGATCAGGTGAATAGGCGGGGTGAGGCACAGGGGTCATGGTATTTTTGGTTAAAAATTGCTGAACATTCAGTGTGGTAGGGCAGGTGTACCCATAAATCACCCATCATGAAATGAGAAAATATGTTGAAAGAATCTTCAAAAAAATTCACTGATACCAAATGCAGCCTGTCACAACAACTCCAGCTGGTATACTGATACAGATGGGTTGGTTCCTAGAACACTCACTTTGGAGAGGCAGCCTATACTACAAGGTTCCCACACTCTAGAAGATAATTCAGTTTTTTGGTGGGCTCTCTCAGATGTGTATGTGTGTGTGTGTGTGTGTGTGTGTGTGTGTGTGTAACAACTCTAATGTCTAAAATAAAATAAAAAATGAAAATGCAAAATACCCATAAAGTAGTGATTATATTAAAATATTTGTGGTGCATATTAAAAACATGTTTGGAGAAAAAAGATGATAGGTGGCCTTAACAACATGACTAAACAACGATACTTGAAAAATATTCCATTGAAAATGTAGAAAAAGAGAAAAAACAGATCCAAAGAAAAATTATTAAAAAATTCTAAAAATGATAAGTCTAAGTGCTGAATTCCAAGAGGGAGAAGAAAAGATCAGTATAATAAAGAAAATGGAAAATACAATGCACAAAATCAGAAGTAAGAACAGTTCAGAAAAGAAATTAAAAGAAAAATAAATATTTTTCTAAACTTCTTTCAAAACAAAAATGAAATGAAAGATTTCTAAGAGAAATTAGAAGTTATTTACTTTTTAAAAGATTTATTATTTTTAGAGAGAGGGGAAGGGAGGGAGGCAGAGAGGGAGAGAGACATCAGTGTATGGTTATCGTTCACCTGCCTCCAGCTAAGGACCCGGCTGGAGACCTGGCTTGCAACCTGGTTATGTGCCCTGACTGAGAAATCGAACCAGCCACCTTTGGGTCTGCAGGCCAGTGCCTATAGAAGTTATTTACATTTAAGTAAAAAATATAATACTTAATCAGATCAGCTACCAAGAAGAAATATTGAGAAAATTATCAAGTAGACAAATACCAAAAAAAAAAAAAAAAAACGGCAGGCCAAGAAATTTGCTTAGGTGCTTTCTTTCAAATCATTAAAAGACACTTTTACTACTATACACAAGAAGGAAACAACTTTTCTTTCTTCTAAAAAGCACCTGAAAATGTTCAAAAGAGAAAGACCATTTTATCATACAAATATTGATAAAGACAATATTACAAAAATAAATTCTGGAGTAATGGAATATAATGTTACACTGTGATTAACTAAATTCTACTTCATAAATGGAAAGATGGTTCAATAATAAGAAATCTATTAAAATAGTTTAGCTTATGAAAAAAGTTAACAAGTGGAAATATGTTTCTTGGAAATATCTTGGTAGAGGCCATAAGCACGTTGGGAAAGTAAATTCAACCTTTATTTCAAACTTTAAAGAAATTGAAGACACCTTTGCATACATTAAAAAGGTAGAGATTTTCCAAACATAATATAAATACATTTTGTAAACTCAGGGCCAAAATATTTTATAAATTTATAAAATACTAGAGGAATTCCCATTACTGTTTGAAAAGGAAAACACATTATTAAACATTATTTTGAATTTCACACATAGAAGATAATTAAAAACAATTAGAAATAATAAGTCTAATAAGGTGGTTGACTACAATATTAATATATGCAATAATTTAAAACAAATAGAAAGTAAGGGAAGAAAAATTTAATTCATTCAACACATGGGAAAGATACAATACAGGGATGGGCAAAAATAGGTCTACAGTTGTTTATATGGAAAAAGACATCCAGGTTATGATTACTATAATAGCTTTATGAACTCAAGAGGATGACACAGTGATACAGTGCTTAGGTACAATCTCATACGTGCTCAAATTGCTAGCCTCCATTATTTACACATTTTTTCAGGCTTTGAAATCAGTAAACATACCTGAATTTGGGTTAGCCCTACCTTTTGAGTTGGTTAAATTCATATCTACATTTGCCCACCCCTATATTTTAGACCAAGCTTAATAAACAATGTATAGGCCAAGTATATAGAAATTTTCACAATTCCACTGAGGAATAAAAAAGCACTGAATGAATGGAAATGCATACTCTGTTTTAAAATAGGAAGACTCCAAGAAACTAGTATGGAAGAACCATGGACATGGAAAACAAGTGGGATTGACTTTGGAGGGGAGTGGGTGGGTGGGGAAGGGGACAGAGGGGAATAAAAAGGGGATGGATGTAATACAACAATAAAATTAAATTAAAAAAAGAAAATAAAGGAAGACTTAATTTTATAAAAATAAAATTATGCCTAAAATAACATGTAAATTTAATCTCAAAATATCAAGAAGACTTTGGCAAAACTTAAAAAAAAATACTAACTGAAGTTTTTCTAGAGTAAGAAATGTTAAAATCTCAAGAAATTTTCTAAAATAATTTGGGAAGGTAAGGAACCTTTCAGATAATAAAGTATATTTTAAAAACAAAGTATTAAAATAAGTTTAATGTTGACAAAAATAGATTAATGAAGAGAATAGGGAGGTCATAAATAGACAAATATCTATATGATATGAGCCAGCATAATTATTATTATTGTACTGACAAGTTTTGTTCTCATCAATAAGTTTCTCAAAGATATTACCCAAAAAGGCAGTACTTTCAGGATTGTGAATCCATAATACTTTTCAATATCTAATATTGACCATTGGGTAGCAACACATCAAAAAACTATTCCATAACGTGGGACCTTGTTGCATTATATGACAGTAAGGGCAGGAAAACTGAAGCCAAGTGATCTAAATAGAGATCCTGATTCTTACATTCACTGGATATTCTTGTAAGTCACTTAACCCCTCTGAACCTGTTTTCTCATCTGCAAAATGAGGATAATAATCTTTAACAAATTGGAGAGCATAAGAAAGAGACTTCATAAACAATAGGATACATCATACTTTATTTTTAGATCTTGCTTTACCTCTGTCAGAACACTTAGTTTAAATCAGCATTGTTTCAAAGGCAGAAAAGTCAAAAATGATGGCTGTTTCAGAATGTGCACAACCCTAAATCTGGAATAGGTTTGTATGTACTAAAATAATAATTAAAAAAACAAAAAAAGAAATAAAGAAAAGAAAAGGAAAAGAAATATCTGAATGTTTATTCTCATTTTTACTTAGCTAAAATATTTTATCTGTTTATCAGAATTTCTGAACATTAATTGAAGGAGGGATCTATTCAATCATTTCCTGAGTGATGATATAACAAATCCAGTAAAACCAAAGACTAGCTAGGAAACTGAAAGATGAATATACAAATAAGCCCTAGAAAGTGATTATTTCATTAATAGTGCTAACTATAATGTTTTGGCTTAGAGTGGAAAGAGGGTTAGGCATTATGTATGTCATTGATGATTTAACTGTTTGACTGCCAGGAAATACTCAACTTTTTCACTGAAAGTTTTTGAAAATTTTTCTATAATCTGGCAGCATGCCAAACTTCTTTATCCATCATTTCCCATAATGAGCCTTCCTGTATATCTGATTCTCTAATATGCCTTCTGATTTGGCATATTAATTTCCTTCCTTCTCTGTGTCTTTGTGCATGAAAGGTCTTCCACCTATTATTTATGTTCCACTCTCTCTTTCCTCCTCTGTGAGGCTCCTCATCTCCCACCACTCAGACCATCCTTTTATCTTCTTTTTAATGCTCCCATGAGACTCTATGTCAATAATTATGTGACACCAATTTACATTCAAATCAATGACATTTTATGTTTTTAAATTACTCTGACCTTGAGCAACTCAATCACTCTGGGTTTTACTTTTCTCATCTATAACAGTAAGCAGGTGAAGGAATTCAATTGTTTATTGAACAAATATTTTACTAATGACCAGTTTATGTGAAGTATTTTTCTATGTGTTGATGACCTAACAATTAAAAAATATATATCTGCTCTCTTGCAGTTTCACTTCTATGGGGAGAGAACACAATATTAGCATAGTAAATATGCATATTCTATAATGAGCTAAGTGATGATAAGTGCTATAAAGAAGATAAATTAGGTGAGAGGTAGAGGGATTGAAGCACCCAGGGCATGTCAGCAGCTGGGTTCCTCTACATGAAGATGAATTTCCAACTTTAATGTCCTGAGTTTGTACGTATGCATTTATACATTTCTCTCAGAAAGATTATAAATTTCAGGGCAGTAGGAAACACATCATCAGTGTCTGTTGTTTCATGCTATGAGGAGTATGGTGAAATGAATATAAGAGTTTAGGTTTTGGGCTCAAAGATTTGACAGGCATTCCTGTAGCTCTCTTGCTCTGTACTCAAACAAGTTGCTTAAACCTCTGAGTCCTCGTTTCTTTCTCTATGAAATAATATGTACTTTATGAAATTATTGTGAGAATGACATTATAAACGCTCTCTGTTTTCTATGTGATCATGTCCTGAAAAACCCATCATAAATTTAAAATGTCGTAAGTTGAAAATGCATTTCAGTTCACCTAACCTACCGAATATCTTAGGCTAGCTAGCCTAGCCTATCTTAAACATGCTTAGAACACATTAACCTGCAGTTGAGCAAAATCATCTAATACGAAACCTACTTTATAATAAAATGCTGAATAGCTCATGTAATTTATTGAATACAGTGCCCCAGTAAAGCTGGCAACACAGACACTGTCAAGCATTGGTTGTTTACACTCCTGACCCTGTGGGTATCTGGGAGCTGCAACCCACCACTGCTGTCCAGCATCATGAATGAGTAGCATACTGCATACACTGGCTCAGAAAAAGATCAACATTTAAAGTATGATTACCATTGAATGGGATTTGCTTTCATACTCTCACAAAGAAAAAAATTAAAATGTCAACCCATCCTAAGTTGGGCATCATCTGTAGAGAGTTCACCTAAGATAATAGTATAGTGCCTCACCTACTACAATCACTCAACAAATAGGAGCTACATCATTTATTCTATATAAAAAGTTGACACTCAGTATCTTTTATTGAGTTAAAATGTATTGAATATATTACACTAAAATAAAATGTATTCTTATAAATAAACTTTCTTAAATCTTTCATAGAAATTCTTTATCCTGATATTTCATGTACCAGAGAATCCTAGGTATTCAAAAAGCAGTTGTTGGGATAATTTGCAAAATCTAAATATGGCCTATAAAGTATATATTATTTTATTAATGTAACTTTCTTAATTTTGATAGTTAAACTATAGTTATGTAGAATATATAATAAAGGACAAAAGGTGAGTTTCAGATGTCATGTTTAGGCATTGTGTCATTGAAATGGAAATCTTGAGACAGGATGAAAATTTTAGTATGTTTTAAAGAAAGAAAATATTGATTATAAATATTGCAGATTACTATTATATGATGGTACATTCACCATATGAGATTATGCTGGAAAAATAGAAGCCATGCTATTTTTAAGCTTTCAATAAGGGATGAGTATGTGTGAAAACCCTGTGGATGCCTTCCCCTGGTTGGCTCTCTATAGAGTATGACATAGCTTCCTGAATAGCCACAAATTCACTCATCAAACCACCCAGGGGTTTTAGTATCAGATTCTGTTAAATTTTTAAGAGAAAATAAAAATAAAAATAAAAAGCTTTCAGCCTCTTAGGCTCTTATTTTTGGCATTGGTAACTCACTAAAATTTTATACCCTTTTCTAATTAAACACAAAACTTGTCTGTGTAACAGGTATTCTAAGAAACCATAGTGATGGATTAATTGAATTAAATAATTATATAAGAAAATACCCATAACATTTTCATCTTTTCTTAAAATGTTCTGTTCTCACTCTATGTGTGTCTATTTTGATGTGTCAAGAGCTCTTGTTTTTCTGTTTTCCTATTTTTATTTTATTGTCTCAACACAGCCACCATACAGCCATGCAATCAGAATTGTATATGTGAAAACATATACACATACACGAAGATACACACATTTGTCTATCTAGAAAGACCCCTTTTCAAAGAAAGAAAAAAAAACCTAAATAAAAATCTCTTTCATCAGTTACAAGAGTGCTGTACCAATTACTTCCCTACAGGGTGACCTTTTCATCTCTTAATGGCATTTTGGAATAAAATCGCCCTAACACATTGGGAGTGGTATGTGTGTCACATTTCCAATTCTATTTTTTCTCTTGTTGGCACTGAATAAGGCCTAATGTATTCATGACCTAATTAGAGTAATTTTTGAATAATAATGACCTCCTGGGGGAGATTTTTTTCTTAGTACTATTCAGACACATTAACTAGAACAAGTGTTTCTTAATTTTTAAGTGTTTCTCTGGTTATTGGAGGCATTTTTGTTTCAGTTAAAATGGAAATTATATAACAGGAATCCCTAGAGGAAATGAGAAGCACTTTCTTTTAGTTTTCTGGATGCTTTCATCTCTTGAAAATGCAGAATTGCTATTATGTTGTTGCTGTGTTCATCTTTCCTTTCATTCTCAGGAATGTGACAGGATCCAAGAAAGACATATCATAACATTTGGGAAAAAGAGCTTAAACAATTCAGACAGGCCTTCTTACAGCTGGATCTCTGATTTTCTATATGCCTAGCACAATGCCTTTTATGCCAACTATCTCTTTTTTACATTCTTATCCTTTTCTAAAATGGAAATAAATTGCAAGAGACACAAAAGAAAATAAATATATTGATACTTTTTTGAAACACATAGATTCCCTTCACTCAAGAGTTACTGAATAGTTTTATTTTGAGTAAACCTTACACTGTGTATGTATGTGTGTACCTGAGAGATAACAGAACTGACATCATGCCTCCACTTCTCACCACCACTGGAAACTCATGCAATTTATCCTCCATCTCCCCATATGCCACCTCCCCCATCTTCTAATCTGACTTACTATAGCACTTTTACATGATCCTGTATGTCTCTGAAATTCCCAGTCTGTCATTAAAAAACTCATATTGGCCCTGGCTGGTAGCACAGTGGATAAGGTGCCAGCCTGCAAACCGAAAGGTCGCTGGTTCGATTCCCCACCCAGGGCACATAATTAGGTTGCAAGCTAGGTCTCCAGCCTGGCTCCAGGTCCATGGCTGGAGGCAGGTGAAAGGCAACCATACATTGATGTCTCTCTCCCTCTCTGCCTTTCTTCCTTCCTCTCTCTTTGGAAATAATAAATAAAATCTTAAAAAAAAAGAAAAGCTTGTATCACTGAACTCCCCATCTACCTCTTCACTTAAATCGAAACCTGGCCTTTACCTGAGAGAGGTCTAGATACCACCATATCTGTCTTCAATGGTAACTGCTTTTTCTATATTACCACCCCTTCCTTGTAAACAGATCCTTGAGGCTGAAGTACTTGCTGCTCATTGCTTCTCATACTCATGGACCACTTTTCTTCCCTCCTATTTCAAAACTCTTAGCTCCACTTCAGCTTCTCATCAGACTATATTATCTATTACCATTCTTTTTCAATCACATAACAACCTTTCATTCTCCAAATTCTAGCAACTGGTTCACTCTTTTTTGTTCTACTTGTACTGCTATATAGTACAAAATAAATCTGCCACCCCTGGCAGGTATGACTCAGTTGGTTGGAGTGTCATCCCATAACCAAAAGTTTGCTGATTTGTTTCCTGGTCAAGGCATATATGCCTGGGTGGTAGGCTCAATTCTTGATCTCTGATGCAGTCTGGGCACATTCATACTGCGCATGATCCCAGGTCCAGGCATGTATGGGAGGCAACTAATTGACACTTCTTTCTTGCATGAATGTTTCCTTCTTTCTCTCCCTCTCTCCCTTCCTCCCTCCCTCCCTCCAAAAGCAATCTAAAACAAACAAACAAAGAAAGAAAAAAAAACAGGTGTTCAGGTGAGGATAAATTAATTTTAAAAAACCTCCCATTAATGACTAAAATCTCTGCTTCAATAATTCCTCTCCCTTATACTACAAACTCATTTATTCTAATATGTACACCCCAACAATTCATTGGCCCTATCAGGACCTATCCTTTTTCACTGAGCACACATTTTTCTCATGTTTCTCATTCACTTGGTTCCTTTTGGCTAAGATGCCATGTTCTTCATTATAATTATGCCCTTGCATACCTGCTCACCTCCATGACCCCTCTCCCCTACTTTCTACCTTGTGCAACAAAACCAAGAACTTAATTATATCAAATTTCTAATATTTTTTCATGTTCATCCAAACAGTTAAATTTTGCACAGAACCACTATACCAGATCACTACTTTGATTGCTACTTGATACTGTTTCCTCTTTTCATAAATATCCACCCATTTTTTCCTAATCTCTCCTATTTTTATGTAAATCATGTAGGCTCCTTTGTTTAGCTTAAATGGAAGAGGAATAAGAGTTTCTATGTAATATAAAGATAGTTTGAAATGTTGGGGAAAGAATAAACTTGCAGGCTGATTCAAAAACTGGTTTAGAGCCATAGAGGTTCTAGACAGTGTTGCTCCTGAATAGCTCTCTAAACTTGGGCAGATCCTTAAAGTTCTTAGAATCTCTTTTTTTACCTCTAAATTAAGATATGTGAATAGAGAATTTTATTGGAATACCTAATAGAAATAAGCAGGCACTTGAAAATCTTGTAAGTACCATGACAATCTAGTCAGTCAAATTCCGCACCTACTCATGTACTCATGATGGTTGAGGCCATGGAAAGAATAGCCAGAGAGAACCTGGATCCAGAAAAGTTTGGGAGGTGGAGGAAAAGAAGAATTTGGTTCTCTAAAAGCTTAATAGAATGTCCTTAGGTGCACATGCTATATAATTATTATTCAGATTAAAATCTATTGATGTTATAGGATATTACAACACCCTTTTCATTTGTGATATATATTTCAATTAGATGAATTCTCACTATTAGTTAAGAAAAAATACTGTTCTGAATGCCACACTTTTTTTTTTTTTAATAAAGGAAGATTTTTAAGGTGACAAATAGCCACGAGCAAATAATGACAAGAATAATCATCATCCTCAACACCTGAAAAGTGAAACAAAGGCAAGAACCCTGTGTGCCACCACAGTTTTAAGTTGAAGAAACATGTATAGACAGTGCCTCCCATATGTAGACAATGGGGGCATTTTCATGTTGTAGTTGTGACTCTTCCCACTTATGTCCCCAAGGATGAGCAGCTTGACTAGCAGGAGTGAAGTGGGAACTTGTGCTCCCTGGTCCCCATGGGCTGGGTGTTCTTGTGCAGGGCACCACCCTCCTCCATGAGCAGGACCCTAGAAGCTTGAGTATGCTGATTCAAGGTAAATCCTAAACTACACAAGCAAACACTTCAAAGCACAAATAATTGCTTTCTTGGTGCTTGGGTGTATCTATCCGAGATGGAGCATGTCTACCTAAAACAATTTCATTTAGAATGTCATTTCTGATATTGTTAAAGTAGTGGAACTGAATTAAGTTTACTATTAAAAGCTGTAATTGTCAATGTGAAAAGAAAGTTATTTTCAGTGAAATAATCTTAGCAAACATAGATATCTATATAGGAAAAAAGTTAATAAAACTCACACCCTACCTCAAAATATCTATAAAAATAATTCAAGAAGGATCACAGACCTTAACATAAAAGCCAAAATCATAAAGATGCTTAGATAAAAAAGACAGAAAAAATGAGATCTTAAGCTATGTAAAGATTTCTTACATACTATAGAAAAAGCACTAACCATAAGAAAAATGGGTATTTAAAACTTTATTAAAATGTAGAACATTTGCTCATCAAGTGATATAATTAAGAAATAACAGGGCTCTGGCTGATGTGGCTCAGTAGGTTGGCCCCAGCTTGCAAACCCAAAGGTTGCTGGTTCAATTTCCAACCAGGGCACATAACCAGGTTGCAAGCCAGGTCTCCAGCCAGGTTCGTAACTGGAGACAGGTGAAAGGCAACCATTCGTTGATGCTTTTCTCCCTTTCTTCCTCCCTCCATGCCCTTCTCTTTGAAAGTAATGAATAAAAGTCTTTTGAAAAAAGAAAAAAAGAAAAAGAAAAAGAAAGAAATAGGAAGGACACAGACTGGGAAATGATGTTTGCATGCATCTATCCGACAAAAAAACAAAAAAACAAAAAAAAAAAAAAACAAAACTAGCATCTAAATCCCTATATCTAGAAGTTCATCCAGTTTACATAACATTGTCTCAGTTGATTAATAAGGTAGTCACCTTCCATCTTATTGAGAAACTACCTGAAAGATGTAAGTTTGGGCCCCACACAAACTCCAACCCTGAGAACTTCTGGCAAACTCATGATTTTTGAGCCTTTCAGAAAATACTTATTTTATATCCTAAAAACTGCAACACAAAATCATTCTAGTTACTGTCAACCCTGAGAGGAAGGTGCATGTTGCAGCTGTACCTGGAAGTATCCAAATGTTCAAATATAAATAGCACAAATTTTGAAAGTTCAAGATTAACACAACTTTCCGTGGCTCTTAATTCTGACATTGTCCCCTAGGCTGATCTTCTCAGGCTTGTTTCTGAGTTTCTTGAGTTTCTTGAGTTCAGAGTTTCCTACCTCATGGCTAAGAAGAGAATTAAAAAACCTTTTTATTTAAAGATAAATTTGTATTGTTATTCTATTACAGTTGTCCCAATTTTCCCCTTTTTGCCCTCTTCCTCCCAGGCCACTCTCTACTCTCACAGTCAATTCCCACACAGTGCCCACGACCCTGGGTCGCTCATACATGTTCTTGGACCAGTCTCTTCCCTTTCTTTCCACCTTTATCCTTCCCCCTTCTTCCCTATGGTTGCTGTCAGTCTGTTTTATGTTTCCGTGTTTCTGGTTCTGTTTTGCTTATTAGTTTATTTTGTTCATTAGGTTCCTCTTATAGGTTTTGAAATCATATAGTATTTGTCTTTCACAAACTGACTTATTTCATATAGCATAATATTCTCCAATTCTATCCATGCTGTCACATAAGGTAGGAGTCTCTTCTTTCTTTCTAATGCATAGTATTCCACTGTGTAAATGTGCCACAATTTTTTGATCTGCTCATCTACTAATGGGCACTTAGGCTATTTCTAGCATTTGACTATTGTAAATAGTGCTGCTATGAACATAGCAGTGCATAAGTTCTTTTGAAATTTTGATTTGGGATTCTTAGGGAATATTACCAGGAGCGGACTTGCTGGATCATAAAGGCCATATATAAAAAAACTATAGCCAGCATCATACTGAATGGACAAAAACTAAAAGCTTTTCCCCTAAGATGAAGAACAAGATAAGAGTGTCCACTTTCACCACCCTTATTCAACATAGTACTAGAAGTTCTAGCCACAGTAATCAGATAAGAATAAGAAAGAAAAGGTATCCAAATTAGAAAGGAGGACATAAAACTGTCATTATTTACAAATGATGTGATATTGTACATAGAAAACTCTATAGTCTTCACCAAGAATTTACTCAACCTAATAAGTGAATTTGGCAAAATAGCTGATTACAAAGTTAATTCAGAAATTAAGGGCATTTTTGTATATCAACAATGAAATATCAAAAAGAGAAACTTGGGGGGAAATCCCATTTACTATAGCAACAAGAAAAGAAAAGTACCTAGGAATAAATTAACCCAGGAGTTAAAAGACCCATACTTGGAAAACTGTGGAACACTGAAAAAGAACTTAAGGAACATACAAATAAGTGGAAGCATATATTATGTTCTAGATTGGAAAAATTAACACAATTAAAAAGTCCATACTACCCAAAGCAATCTATAAATTTAATGCAATTCCTACTAAGATACCTATGGCATATTTCACAGATCTAGAACAAATATTCCAAAAAATTTCTATGGAGCCAAAAAAGACCCTGAATAGCCTCAGCAATCTTGAAAAAAGAAAGAACAAAGTAGAAGGGATCACAATACTTGATATCAAACTACATTATAAGGCCACTGTAATCAAAACAATCTGGTGCTGGCATAAGAAAAAAACACATAGATCAATAAAACAGAATAAAGAGCCCAGAAGGAAACTCAGGTCTCTAATGGTCAATTAATGTTTGACAAAAGGGACATGGGCTTACAATGGAGTAAAAATAGCATCTTGTATAAATGGTGTTGGGAGAACAAGACTGGTACATGCAAAAAAATGAAACTAGACCACCTACTTACACCATACACCAGAATAAACTCTAAATTAATAAAATACATGTAAATTGTGACCCCATTAAAGTCCAAGAGGAAATTATAGGCAGTAAAATTTGAGATTTCCCATGTAGCAATATTTTTACCACTATATCTCCTAGGGCAAGGGGGAAAAATAGACAAATGGGACTGCATCAAAATTAAAAAGCTTCTACATAGCTAAAGAAGCCATCATCAAAATCAAAGGGGAATTGACCATGTGGGAGAACATATTTGCCAATAATACATTGAAAAGCGTTTGATTTCCATACTTTATAAAGAGCTCCTCCAACTCAACACCAGGAAGACAAACAATCCAATTTAAAAATAGGCAAAGGACTTAAACAGATACTTCTCCAAGGAGGACATATAGAGGGTCCATAGATAAGAAAAGATGCTCAACATCACTAGCCATCAGAGAGATTCAAGTTAAAACTACAATGAGATACCACCTCACACAAGGCAGAATGACTATCATTAATAAATCAACAGACAACAAATGCTGGCCAGGATGTGGAGAAAAGGGAACTCTAGAGCACTATTGGTTGGAATGCAGACTGGTGCAGCCATTATGGAAAACACCATGGCTTTTCCTCAAAAAACTAAAAATGAAACTGCCTTTTAAAATACACCTTTACAAATAAATTTGTTGTTACTCAATAAGTATTTGGATACCTGGTCTATGAAAGGTACTGTACTAAGCCCTATGAAAATGCTGTGTCTTCTAGAGCCAGGGTAGTTTCCATCCACCTTGATCTCTTCTATAAGTACCAAGACTATGACAGAGAAGTCCTAGAAATCAATAAAGGAATCCTATGCCCATTTGAGATGTTTTAATTGCTATTGAACTATACAATTCAGTGTTCTTTTCTGTTGTGAAATCCAGGTTTTATTAAACTGACCTAATCAATAATAGCTGGTTTTCAGAGGAGCTCAAATACAGTCCTGGGGGATGGGAATGATATGATCCACTGTATCCTTCACAGAGATTTCTGATGACGGAATGATCAGGGCTGTCTTTGTGTGATGATTATAGCAAATTTACCAAGCAAGCCTGTGTACTGGTTAAGAAGACACACAACAACTTAATCATTAGTGCCAACAATACCTTCAAGGATTCTGCTTCTTCTCCATAGAACTCAGCATGTGCCTACTAGGAATCCTATAAATACAATTAGCTTTCACTACCTTAGTCCTATAATAAAGTCTCATTTCAAAAGATGACAAAGCCACAGTGTGAGCATTTTTTCACTAACCAACTCTATTTAGTCCCTGCATTTAGATAATGAGAATTCAGTTAGCATGCGCAGGCAGCAAGGGATACATATGTATATGAATGTATTCAGTTGCCGGTTTGTTTATTTGTTTGTTTCAGACAGCACATCAGGGAGCAAGGAATATTTTATAAATATATCAAATTCTTCTTTACCCTGATTTTGGATAGTGAGAATTTAGATAACTAGGGAAAAAGATTGTGGCTTTATACTATTCTTTTAGTCTTACCCTAAGGTAATTCAGGATACAGCTTATCCTCAATTTCTCACCAGGTATATAGCTTTAAGGGCCTGAATAGTTATGATACAGCCTGAAATTTCAATCATCTCTTTAGCTCATAGTTTAATTGCACTGGAAAATCCATTATCTTAATAGAGTTATAAGCAGTGCACATGGATTATGAATTTATGTATATGGTTTTATGTATTTGAGGAAGAAAAAGGCACAGATGGTTGGGCCCCATGAACTACTTCATTGACATATCAAATAAGCACAGGTAACAATTCAGGCACGTGTGAATGAAAGAAAAGGGGAGAAAATATAATCTTCAGATAAATTCATCGGATTCTGACACTGCATTGGGAAATTAGCTTTTGAACTGCTACTCCCTCCCCAACCCCCACTCATGCTGCTCCAGGTAATATTGTAGAAATTGAAGCATATCTTTCCTTATTTCAACTTTTTCCTAGATGAATTACAGGTAAGCCAGGGGTCAGCAACTAAGAACCCCAAAGAAAGAATTTGTAGGCACACATTGAGAACACAGATCTTCTTGAAGTTCACTGAAAGTAAGTGTACTATATCAAGTGTGTGAAGCATTCATGTTGTTCTAAGAATTTTCCCTTGGCCTAATTGTATATAATACTGACCTCATGAACTAGGGTAAAAGCCACCTATTGGGAAGAAAGAAAGAAATTTCCACTTTTATAGCCTGGAAGGCTGGGACAAAAGAAGCTCAGAATGGTATAAAGGAAACTCACAAACTGTTTGGTAGAGTCAAATTGCGAATGAACTTCACTCTCCCCTTGGCTAAAAAGAGAACTCTGTTTGAGGATTGATTAAATCCATTGCCTACAAGTTGCCTGGAGTTGTAATTCATTTATGGAAAGAACCTGGTCAGGGAAGTAGAAATTCCTACTCTTAAAATATCACTCAAAGTAAATGGTTCATTAATACTGAGTTACTAAGAAGGTAGTCTCTAGGTAGTTTGGTATCCCCTGTAGCAACCTGCATGTTTTGTAATTTGGGAATTAAGAGATTGGGTGGTTTGTAGGTAAAGAGAACTGTCAGGGAAAGGGCAGTGCACTGTTAATCCTAGGTTAACTTCCTGAGAACTCACAGTTCAAATTGAAGCCCATAAATCAATGTGGTGCTGGGCTGTCCTTGTAGAGGTGTTCACAGAAAAAGCTTGTTTCTTAGCAGTAGGTCCCTCCTTTCACATGCACAGCTTTATGTGAAAACACATAGGAGAATGTAACATTAATTTATGTCATTTACATGCTGAGTGAATGTGTGGCTATGTGTGTTCACTATCAGGCTCTAGGCACTGCTTTGGGCCCTGGAGACACAATAGCAAAAGATGGTCTTTGTGGAATTTACATCATAATTGAGGAAACAGGAAATTCATGAGAAAAATGATATAGATAGAATATAATTTTAGGTAATGATGAGTGCTAGAAAGATGAAGCAAAAAAGATTCTGATAGGTGAAAGACTTGTCACACAGAGGGATTAAGGGTTGAGCCATGTAAATAACTGAAAGGAAAAACATTCTAGACAGAAAAAGCAGTATGTGCAAATAACCTAAAATGTAAATAAGCCTGACACATCTGAGGACAATAGGAGGACATTTTAGGGGGAGTTGCTGAAGGAGAACATTTGCAACAAATGAATTTGGAGAGAGAGTTAAGCAGAGGACAGACCCCACAGGTTCTCCTTATTTGTGGTATACTCTGGCTTTTTTTTTAAATGGGAAAAACTGCCCCGACCGGTGTGGCTCAGTTGGCTAGGGGTCCTGCATAGAGCGAAAGGCCACCAATTAGATTCCCACTCAGGGCACAGGCCTGGGTTTCAGGGCCAGTCCCTGGTTGGGATGCATGCAAGAAGCAACTGATCAGCGTTTCTCTCTCACATTGAAATTTCTCTCCTTCTCTTTCTCCTTCCCTTCCCCTCCCTCTAAAATATAAATAAATAAAATCTTTAAAAATAAATAAGATAAAAATGGGAAGACAAGGGAATGACATAACGTGACTTAAAATTACTTTACTACCATATGGGTGTACATTCTTTTGCAATAAGAATAGGCAAAATAATATGAGTTAGGGGACTCCTAACATAGTTTACGCAAAAGGTGATGGCAGCTTAGGTGGCAGTGATAGCTGTTGGGATGGCAAGAAGTGATGAAAAATTTTATATATGAAATCTATACCAATAGAGCTTGCTGGTTGATAGTCTGTAGTTTGTGAAAGAATAAAGATGGATCAGAAAAGGCTTGCAAGTTTGGGAAATAGTAACCAAAACTGGGGACACATAGGAAGACTAGATTTGAAGTAAAAGTATCTCAAGAGTTCTATTTTGGACATGTTAATTTTTATTACTCTTAGAAATCCAAAGGAGAGGTGTTGAATAGAAAATTGAATATATGTTTTTAGAATGTGGAAAGGATTGGGACAAGAGAAAAGCATTCAGGATAGTATTAAAAATGATGTATTATTATGGGAACTCTCACAAAAAACTGATACAGAATAGTATAATAAATCCAGTCTTCCCCTTAATTAGTTTTTATAATTATCATCACATGACCAACCTTATTCCATCCATACTCTGACCACTTTCTTCCCTTTTATATTATTCTAGAGTAAATCCCAGATATTGCAACAATTTACCAATAAATAAAAACATATTTCAGAATGTATATAGCTGGAATTTTAAACTATGGGTCTGGATAATATAATCTAGAAAGGAACTAAGTAAAAATGGGAAGAATCATTAGGCTCCAGTTTCTTAAGTTTGATGACTATAATAAGATATTGTTGGCTATAGTCACTATGCTGTACATCAGATCTCTAGGGCTTACACTCTACTCATTGCAAGTTGAGTAGAGGATAAGCCATTAAACATCTGTCCTACCTATCACCACCTCCATCCCCTGGTAATGACTACTTTACTCTGTGTTTACAAGTTCTGATTTTTAAGATTTCACTTATGAGTGAAATTACATAGGGCTTGATTTTCTCTAATTTATCTCACTTCTCATATGTTGAAGAACTTAATGATTCTAACCACTAAAAAGAAAGTATCATTATCTCTATAGTGTCAATAATATTATAGGATGAAGACATATCAAATTAACATGCTATATACCTTAAATCTGCACAATGTTGTGTGTCAAATGTATTACAATAAAATAAATAAATCCATTGGGGATAGGGGTGGGTAGAAATGAGAAGATAAATGAGGTTTGATTTTTAGAGCATTTTAAAATTTAGGATCAGGAAGAGGATCTCACAAAAGACATAGAGAAGGAATTGCCACTGAAGTATGAAAGAAATTAGGGGAATCTTATAACATGGGAGTCAAGTGAAAATAGTATTTGTGTTGTATCAGATACTGCTGAGAGACAGAATAGGATAGATTCAAAGATTGTGTATTGGATTTAACAAGGTAGAAATAATTGTTAATTGGGTAAGAGTAGCTTTCCCAAAATGACTGAGACAAAGTCTTGAGTGGAATAGGTTAAGGAGAAAATGGCAAATGATGAAATTTAGGCAACAAATGTAAATAACTTTTTTGAGGTGATTTATTGAGAAGAGAATCAGAGCAATGGGACAGAGCTAGAAGAAAATATTGGGACAAGGGAAAATTTTACTTTTTTTATCATGGATGCTGTTACTACATGTTAATATGCTGATAAAAATGATGTGCTATAGAGGAGAAAGCTGATGGTCTAGGAGACAGGGGTCAAATGCAAAGCAAAATCCATTAATAGGTGAAAGGAAACAGCACACAAGTGCAGGGGTTGGCCTTAGACAGGGTGACGACAGCTCATCAATTTCAAGAGGAAGAATGGCAAAGTAGATTGACCCCAAGGCAGTCAGGTTAGTCGATTTGATGGAAGACAAGTGAGGATTATTCTATTCAGAATGTTTTCATTTTCTCAATTAAATAAATATTGAAATAATCCATTGATAATGAAATAGTGTTAGCTCTTATCGGATATTTCTGGGGAGAGGAAAAGATGTGAAATATTTCTCCTAAAAATGAAAAAGTTGACTTGAGAAATAGTGTAGACTTGCTGGCAGTGCTGAATTCCCAATTTAAATGTGTGGTCAAAAGTTAGGGTCATTCTAGTCATCAGGATTTGGTGTTTTTCTCTACCTATTGAAGCTGCTCATGTACAGTAGTAGTAGAAGAGAAAGGGTGAATTTTACCAACTAGAGTTTTGACATGTTGGGGAAAAAACAAGTTTGAGCTGATGGTATCTGCAAGGGATTGCTTATAGTGATGAATCGTGGAATTTAAGTTTGGTACAAAAGGAAATGAAATGGAACAAAAAAGAAGAATAAAAATGAAAATCAAGATTTTGAAGCTGGTGATAATAATGTGTAGTGAACACCCTGGGAGTAGTTGGCTGAGATTGGGAAAACATTGTTAAAAGTGGGGAAAAAAATGATAACCCAAGATGATGGATTATCTACAGATGTGATGAACAGAACAGTAATTCAAGTCTACTCAAAGACAGTAAGTAGGTTCTAAATATTCATAATGAAAGAATAAATGGCCAGTTGGTTAGTGGATGGTTCAAACAAGAAGCAGTAGTTGACGGTGTGGTATGGTAACAGGCTTTGATGGCTCTTAAATTATTGAAGGCAGAGAAAAGAGAAACGGCCCGTGGCAATAAATAACTGAAGCAAGGCTCCCCCTACCAAGGGCCGCAGGAGCATCTGGATCTCAAGGAATAGTTAACTTTCTATTTGCCTTTCGGTCAAGGCAGGTACAAGGAGAGCGTGTTCATAGAAAAGGTGGAGGGTAAAGGGAATTTTACCCTGACTGTTTTAGAAGGCAATTAAAGGGTTTTGTGAGAGAGCTAGAAAGGGGATGAAGTTTAGTTAGGTCAGATTACAAATTGCTTAGAGCTCCATGAGACTGAGTCTGTGCTATGCTGACTGGAACACTTTACTTCTGGTGATGACTGCTATAAGCAGGGTGGAGAGCATGATGGGTTAATTCCTGTTGATTGTTGTGGTTCTATTTATTAAGGATATTTCACTAATCACTGCCTCCTTTCTTCTCAGGATGAGTCTCATAAGTGGTTTGTAATGGTAAAGTGGTAGTTTCATAGCTAAGGGACTGTGGTTTTAACATAATCACATGGGGTGCACTCAATTTCAAAAACATACAGAGATCTGCAAATCTGTCTCACAGACAGCAGAAGATAGAGTCAGGTCAAGGGATGGGAAGACTTTAGCAGGAGTAGTTGGTCAATAAATGGCCCACTTCTTTCCATTTTGTAAATTCCTTATCACAAAGAAATATTCTCAGGAAATGGAGTTATGATATAAAAATCTCAGAGTCCCTGAATTAATTAAATTTTGTTAAAACAACATGATTTAAAAGCATTTCTCAAACTTTACACTGCACAAAGTATCATCTTGAAAACGTAATAGAAATTCAAATGTCTGGGGTTCAGTCCCAAAAGTACTCTAGATCTGGAGGTGTAGGGATACTGCATGTTCTGTTCTGCCTAGGGCAGGGCAGTGCAGTGCAGGATATGCTTGCTAGCTGGGCATGATTACTTATAGCAATCTCTTTCACTTTCAAAATGCCTCGATTTGAGCAATCAAGTATATGGTGTCCTTAGGAATAAAATGTGGAAATTTTCATTTTAAAAAACTGCCTCAGGGAATTCTGATGCAACTGGCCTAAATTTTGTCTTTTGAAAAACACAACTTTAAGGGATGATATTGTTTATTTTGTCCATTTTTGCATTATCTTTTTATGAATTAGTCAGGTATAGTAATTCTCCAAGCCCAGGTCCCTATGTTTAGAATCAACTGCAAGAGCCCATGGGCCTTATCAAAAAGGCAAATTGATTTATTCAGAAGTAACTGATCCCTACTCTGAAATGACAATTCTGTCAGTTATTATACCAGCTTGAGCATGGTAGCACACCGCACACACACACACACACACACACACACACACACAGCTAAAACTGCTGAATGGTGCTTACAACATCCCCATGCTCATCTAAGCATTTTGTATATATTAACACATATAACACACTTCAACTTTCCACTGGCATTATTTCTGTTTTACAGTAGGGCACAGAGAAGTAAAACAATGGTTTGAGATCACACAGCTAATTCTTATGTGTGGTATGTGATAGAACTTGGATTCAAAATCAGGCAATCTGGCTCCCCAGCTTATGTTCTTAAAACACTGTACATTATTACTTCACTAACTCCTATCCTGGGGAAATAGTAAGCTCCAGTTCCTCCTCTCTAAGATCTTAGTGATAATTCATAACCAGTTTACCCATTTGCTATCACTTTCTCACTTGCAATGATCTTTTGTGCCCCACTGAGTTCTTCTTACTTATGTTTATTATGAATGACATTAAAGATCTTTAGCATTTGTAGAAGGCCTTTTCATTTCATTCACCAACTTCTACCAAAATTAGACTTTTGTTGCACCCAAATATGGTAAGAGTGGGAGGGAAAGGAATTCACACTGAGCACTTACTTTCAACTACTTTATTGTATTTTACATAGTTTTCCTCATTCTATCTTCACAACAATTCTGAGACATGATTTTTTTTATTCCTGTTTTTTTTTTTTTTTTAATAAGGAAAATAGAATTTAAAGAAAACAAGTATTGTTCCCAGAGAATTTAAAAGTAGTGGAACCAAGATATGAAACTTAGGCTGTAATTTGCATAATGAGATTGTATGACACACTTAAACACTAAGAATGACTTTATTTTCTTATTTGGTTGGCCCTGATGCTCTGTGACTTGTCTTAATAGTAGCAAAGGAAAGGTTCATATTTCATTCCCTTTGGTGAAGAGAGCCACTGCCTCGATAAACTCTAAGATGAAAATAATAACATTAAAGATACCCTTTTCAGCATTATGGGATGTGTTGCTAATTATCCATTTAAGTCAGTGTTATAAGACTGTCTAGGCCCTGGCTGGTGGCACAGTGGATAAGGCACCAGCCAGCAAACAGAAAGGTCGCTGGTTTGATTCCCAGCCAGGGCACATAACCAGGTTGCAAACCAGGCCTCCAGCCAGGTCCATAGTTGGAGGAAGGTGAAAGGCAACCATACATTGATGTCTTTCTCCCTCTCTTCCTCTCTCCTTTCCCCTCTCTCTAAATTTTTTTTAAAATAAATAAATAAATAGATAAAATAAATTTTAAAAGACTGTCTAAAACTGTCTTATTTTTTGACGTTAGAAATGGAAAATTGTAACAACAGCCAGATGGCTGAGAATGAATGAAAACATATCATGAAACCTCCCCCTTCCCTTAGGTGGATACACGTTGTCTGGAGTATAGTGAAAGACACACTAAAAGTGATTCTCTGCATAGAGCTACTGCTTATCTACCTGGTTGTAAAACATTCATTCACATAACGAGCAATGAATCAGCACCTTTAAAAAGAAGCTTTGGTGCTGAGTTGTTATAGGAACTGCTGTAGCAATGAAGATGTATATGATGCCAAGGGAAAGATGCTGAACAAAGATGACTATAGCAGTTGAGGACACAAAACAAGTCCCCTGAAAGTGATCAATCCCGACACAGCCTGAGTTTCTGCAAGGATTTTAGCAAGACTGAGTAACTGGGTATAACTACTCAAAGAAATGTGACAACCTCTGCCATCCTGTGTCTCTCAAATACCTATCTTTTCATTCTCTAATTCCATGTAGAGTCATGTTTTCCTCATTGGGGAAGCCCATATTCAAGGCAGCAGAGGTTTCTATTCTCAAAAGGAACTGAAAGATTTACTAGACATAATATTCTTGCCATTTGCCAAAAAATGAGAAGGTCACTGAGTACTGTTGGGCAAGGCCCAAATGTCCTAGTGAGACTATACAGTTTGTCAGCATGTCCTCAGACATTTCCCCAGCATGGTTAATGCTTTCCTAGTTTAAGCTGAAGACTTCAGAATGCAGTGCAGTCATGTCTGTTTAATGCTAGTGCCTATTATAGCACTAAGCATTCATGATTTTCACTAATTCTCTGTCTGACAAACTCCTCACATATTGGAAGTTTGAGGTTAAATAGTATTTTCATGTTTGTCTGTAAAACACAAAGGACTAAAGTCAGTCTTTTTAGTTTATTGTCACCCTAGTGTGGTGGGAAATCCATTTAATAGATGGATAAACAGATGGATAATAGGTAGATAAACATATCTAAAAATATGCATGTATATGTGTGTATGTACTTTAATATATTTAGTTTTAATAATAATTATTGCTCAGCATATCCTGAATCTGGATTTTTATGCCTCTCAGTCTTGTTTTAGTTTAGGCAAGTTGAAATCCTTCCTTATCTTTTTTCATTTTCATAAACATAAACTGCATGTGTTGTTCCCTGTATATACTACAAAGATTTTAAGATAAGCTGACTAGAGTTTTCCATTCAGCATTTAGTTCACATTTGATGCTTCAATACAGGTTTGTTGATTAAAGCAAGAGCAAGGGTTAATAGAGTTTTAATACTGTTATATTATATACCCAATGATGATTTCAGAACCCTACAGAGATTTTGTTCAGGTTCAGACACAGTTCCCACATATTTATATTTGACAGAAGGAGAAAATAATCATTTCGTGACAATTCATGTCACAGTCCTATTTTAAGCACCAGGATGCAATCTAAGGTGATCATTCTTTTATTGTTGTTTTACGGATGAGACTGAGGCTGCCTCCTGCTAATCTGTCTATAAAATTTGCAAAATAAGTACACTCTGAGTTAGATTCCCAGCTTCATTTACTAGGTGTGTGACCTTGAACATATTCTATAACCATTACAGGACTTGAATTTCCTATTTTAAAAAAGGTATGGGGTGCCAACAATGTATAATTTAATGGGATGATATAAGAATGAAGTAATTTTGTCCTGGGTGGGTATTATAGGACCACCCAGGTTGGTTAGAGTATCATCCTATATGGGAAAAAAAAAATGTGTGTGCAATCCCCAGTCGGGGCACATACCTAGGTTGCAAGTACAATCCCCAGTTGGGACACCTATGGGAGCCAACTGATCGGTGTTTCTTTTTCATATCAATGTTTCTCCCTCTCTGTCTCTCCCCCTCTCTCCCTCCCTTCATCTTGCTCTAAAATTAATAAACATATCTTCAGGTGAGAATTTGAAAACAAGGAAAAGAAAAATTAAGTATTATGAAGCCTAAGAAAGAGTTTAGCACTATTTCTGGCATTGCTACTCTTTCACGAGTTTTCCATGGTAGATATGGAAGAGAATTTTAAGGCTTAAGTTTCCCAGAAATCCTTTTATTTCAACTCACTCATCTCACATTTAAGGAATTGAAGACATGAAGGATGAAGTGACTTAGCCAGCTAGCCAACTGGTGAGCCATGACAGAAATACTGAGCAGGGGCTCCCGATACCCAGGTAACTGTCTGTTCATGAAATCAAGACGGTAACCTCAATTTATTCTTTCTGAATTTGTGAATTTCTGAACTTGGTGAATTGGGCATGCTTTGGCAAAATAGTGTGGTTTAAGGGAAAGAGTGTGGCTTCTGAGTTTGTTGCTGAGTAGTGATGGGACCTTCAGCTCTCCCTCTTGAATTCCTATCAAGACAGTTCACTACTACATTCTTAGCCTTGAAACCTAGATCCCTGACCTGTTTTTCCTCCCCTCCATTATGACCTCCAGATAGCATTCCACCCATTAAGCAATTACTGAGCACCTTCTGTATGCCAGATGCAACATTAGGCTGAGCCATCTACGAGTCTTTGGAAAACCAAGGTCTCTCTTTCCTTCTTCTTCCCACATGCCTCTTTTCAGTCCTCCAGGTCTCTGAACATCAACATGTTGTTCTCTCAGTCTCTTGCTAGATGAATTATTTCAACCTTCACTTGTGTGGTTTGGAAGCATACAATCCTCCTGTGACTGAGTGATCTTGAAGGAAAACTAGTTCTCTACAATTTTATCCTATAAAAACTACAAACAGGCTCTTGGTAAGTGGAGATAAAGTGGGAAGAAGGGGAAATTAATGCTAAATAATAATTCAGCATCATGTTCTAGTTTGCATAAAAACCCGGATGTTTTCTGTCCTGCTTCTCAGAAATCACTGAAGCAGAGCTTCTAGGGATTGTGCTGTTGACTAATTACAATGAACCAGAGTAGAGACCATGACCCAGGGACCAAGTTGATGTCACTTTTAGTTACAGGATAGGAAATAACAATGCAGAGACATACTATTACGTGCTACTGAGATTAAGAAAAACTCAAGTTCTGAAATTTTATGAGTAAAGATTTAATTTTATTGTTGTTTTATTACATCCATCCCCTTTTTCCTTTCCTCTGTCCCTTTCCCCACCTACCTACTCCCCATCAAAGTCAATCCTACTTGTTGTCCATGTCCATGGTTCTTCCATACTAGTTCCTTGACTAAACTGCTCCCCTTTTTTGTCTCCTCCTCTCACCTCCCACCTCCCTCCTCCCTTTGCCCACTAGAGATCTGTTCATTTTATTCATGTATCTGGTTCTGTTTTGCTTATTTGTTTGTTTTGTTCATTATTATCCTGAAATGGGTGAGATCATATGATATTTGTCTTTCACTGACTGGCTTATTTCACTAAGCATAATACTTTCTAGTTCCATCCATGTTGTTGCAAAGGTTAGGAGTTCCTTCTTTCTTTCTGCTGTGTAGTATTCCATTGTGTAAATGTACCAAAGTTTTTTGATCCAATCATCCACTGATGGGCACTTAGGCTGTTTCCAGCACTTGACCATTATAAATAGCACTGCTATGAACATAGTGGTACATAGGTTATTCTGAATTGGTGTTTCAGTGTTCTTCAGGTATAATCCTAGTAGTGGAATTGCTGGATCAAAAGGCAGTGCCATTTTTAGTTTTTTTAAGGACACTCAATACTGTTTTCCATGGTGGCTGCACCAGCCTACATTCCCACCAACAATGCACCATGGTTCCCTTTGCTCCACATCCTCGCCAACACTTGTTGTTTGTTGATTTGTTGATGATTGCCATTCTGACAGGTGTGAGGTGGTATCTTATTGTGGTTTTAATTTGCATCTCTCTTATGGCTAGTGATGTTAAGCATTCTTTCATATGTCTTTGGGCCCTTCATATATCTCCCTCAGTGAGTTGTCTGTTCAGGTCCTTTGCCCATTTTTGAATTGGGCTGTCTGTTTCCCTGGTGTTGAGTCACATTAGTTCTTTTTATATTTTGGATATCAAACCCTTGTTTGAAGTATCATTGGCAAATACATTTCCCCATACAGTTGGTTCCCTTTTAATTTTGCTGGTATTTTCTTTAGCTGAACAAAAACTTTTCAGTTTGATATAATCCCATTTGTTTATTTGTTCTTTTGTTTCCATTGTCCTTGGTGAAGTACCAGTAAACATATTTTTGTGTAAGACATCAAAAATTTACTGCCAACATTTTTCTCCAGGACCTTTATGGTGGCACTGCTTATGTTTAAGTCCTTTATCCATCTTGAGTTTATTTTGGTGTATGGTGTAAGTTGGTGGCCTAGTTTTATTTTTTTGCATGTTGCTGTCCAGTTCTCCCAACACCACTTGTTGAAGAGACTGTTTTTAGTCCATTTTATGTTCCTTCCCCCTTTGTCGAATATTAATTGACTACAGAGTCCTGGGTTAATAAAAGAAAATATATTTTTAATAAGGGTGTTTATTTATTTTCATTAGTGATTGCTTACTGACCCAATAAATTAGAAGCCAGAACTTCAGTTGCAGAGAAAAGTGAGGGAAAAAAGTAGAAGCATAACCATGTTATTCAAAACCACCTGAAATGGAATCACTGTTGTATTAATTTTGTATATTATTTTTATTACATATTCCTGTCTTTGGTATCATAGTTAATAGAAGTCAGGATTTTAAAAAGTGGAGCCAAAAGCAGCATAGAAATGGCCTCTAGTTTTATAACCAGAATGAATGGTCTTTAGCATGAATTATTCTAGTCATATCATATTTCTTATAATTCTAAAAATCAAATATTTGACAGTACCTTATAATCCGTGCCATTAAGGTCATCTGCATGCATGTGTTTATTTTAGTCAGCTTCTCATTACTGATACATCGAAGAAGAGTCAATAGTTTGGGAAGCAAGAAGTATAATATGAATGTCTGCCCTTCCACTACCAAGCTCCGTAACTTCCACAGTACATCTGTGATATGCTGCATCCCCAAAATAAACACATCCTCTTTGGTGTTCAGTATACATCAATCCACATGCCTATAAATGTGGTTATATTTCAACAGAGGGCTTGCCTTCTATTATCAGACTTTTTCCAATTGCCATATAGAGTTGGAAATGTAATGATATAAATATGTTCACAGTTTCCTCTCCTCTCCCCTGCAGCCAACTTTCTAAAATAATAAGAGACTTTGTTGCTGGGAAAACAACCTACAGCATTAGAATTAAAAAGTGAGAGAGAGACACAGAGAAAATAGATTGGTTTAAAAAATAGAGCTTGCAGTACTCTGGAAGAGGGACTAGAATATTTGGATGAGGACTGTTATCCGTAAAACTAATCAGTGTAGCCTGGTGATTGCAGTGTGGAGGAAGAGCTAGTGGGGTGTTTGTTAGTTTGATTATTCTTAGGAGCTACTGGGAAGACTTTGGAAAACTGAGTAGAGCTTATTACTCTGAAAAGGATGCTATAGAGATCTTTTGGATTCCCTCTTGCCAATATTCTCTCTTTAAATATTTTAATAAATTTTGAGATCTGTTTTCAATGTTTCCTTGCTACTATTTGACTCTAGCTTCAAAAATCCTATAGGTGTGACTCTAGCTTCAAATATTCTCTCGGTGTCAAATATCCATGAATCAGGTGCTCTATGTATCTGTTTATATAGCATTTTAACTTTCCAACACTCTATATTGTTTTATTGGTCCTCTTTGCAACCCTATGAAGCAGTCAAGGTAAGAGCCATGACCCCAAATGAGGAGTCAAGCTTAGAAAGGTTAATTGCCAAAACCAAACAAATTCAGTGAAAGAGCCCATAGTAGGATCCTGGACTTTGGATTTCAGTCCATTTCTCTGTCAATTGTAAGATGTTCTTTATAAGCAAGTCTGACGGAGGTCAGAACCAGTACTTAGTGTACTAGAAAGTACTTTCTAGTCAATGGTCACACAGAGTCATTTGATCTCTTTGCTAGGTTTGACTATTTTCAAGTTCACAGCCCTTTTATCAAAGGCCAGTTCTGGAAAATTCAGAGACAAGGAAAAAAACAAAGCTTCTTTGAAAACTTCCTATCTGGAAGAGATAACACTTCACTGAAATGTATTAAAAGAGTTTGTCTATCTAGATTGCAATTGATTAATGAATAAGAATAATTAGCCCTAATTTACAAATGGGTAAAGTGAAGTATAGAACACTGCCTGAATCTCCTAGTAGTCATTTTCTTCCTCCCCTACTCTAATCGCCTCCATCATATTCTTGTTATGTGACTTTTTGGAGAAAGAATATGCTGATTCACATGGAAAATAAAGTGCAGCCATTTAAGGTCAGTTGACTCATATTTGGTGATGGCATTCTTTGCATTCAAAATGTAGGTCTTGGACATGTTGTTTGGTCACAACATTTGAAGATGTATAATTTCTTATTCTGAAAAGATGCAAAATAATTTTTACTTCAATCCTTCTTTAAAATTATTCATTTGGAAGTAGAAATTCCCTTTGGGAAAAATCAGTATTGAAATTCTCTTTTCTCATGATGGAATTTATTGATATGATGAAATAATAAGTTTCAAATATTTGGTTCAAGGTAATTCTTATGAAACTTTGCCAAAGATTTCCTTACCCAGCTATGGCTGATTATTTTTCCTTTTCTCTGTATGCTTTATCTAAAAAATTTTTGATCCATTTGAAAAACATGCTAAGTTTCATATTATTCTCCACCCAAAATCCAGATATATAGAAAACAGTCAGATTCTAGAGTAGCATGCCACAAGCTATGAAACAAGAGAATTGGGGTGTTTGTCTTTGAATCTTGGATAACCACAAGTTCTTAAGATTTCTCTAGTCATTAATTGCACAATGTATCAATTTTTCTCTACACAGGGTAAAACAAAAGTAGGTTTACAGTCATGAGTATGCAAAACACAAAGATGATTATTATATTCTTATTTATTATTGTATTATTTTTCATGTAAGCAACTGTAAACCTACTTTTGTCCAATCCTATACAATAAGAATGAGATTTTTCTTGAAAAAGAGTTATAAAGCTAAATAATTCAGTAAGCTTTGTAAGTTCATGGAAAGCAAGTGATTGAAAAAGACATTGATTTCACAAATTTTAAACAAACATGTTATAAAAATTCCTGTTTAAAGAATGAGCTTCTCAGTGTGGGGGAAACATACTATTTATGTTTTCCTTTTTTTCTTATAATATGATATATATGGACTCACTGGGAATAACTGCAGAAGACTTTTCCCCCAGGTGTCCCTCTGGAGAGTTTGAACTATTAAGTATTATAGGTCTGTGTCCCCTGACCACCTGCCATCATGTTGTTCATGAGTGGTAGTTATTGTTCTCTGAGTGGTCTCTGGGCATTGTCCCCTCTGACATGCCACTGCATCCAGAGAAAAATAAAAATAAAAATAAAAACAAAAACAAAACACTTCAAGTTACAATGAAAGGTAAATGTATGGCTTTGGTGGTGGTGATAGGATGTTAGGTAAAGCAGACAGCACTGCAGTCAAAATAATGGGTTATCCTTTCAGCTTTATTCTTTTTATTGGAAAAGTTGCATAATTCCACAGAACTCCATTTCTTCACCTATAACATGAGATAATGTCTACCTCCTCAATCTGTTGTGACAGTTGGGTGAGATAATATTTGAAATGGAAATATTTGTAATGGAAAAAAGTGCAATAAAAATAAACTATTAAAAACTAAAGTATTTACCAAAGGCCACTGGCTCGAATCCCCAGCCAGGGCACGTAATGAGGTTGCAAGCCAGGCCTCCAGCCTGGCCTGTGGCTGGAGGCAGGTGAAAAGCAACCATACATTGATAAGAAAGAAGAAAAAAAAAAAAACAAAACCAAAAAACTCAAGTCTTTAGAACCGCAGTCTATATTATTTCCTACAAATACACTCTAGCCTTCCATAATGAGATCCTCAGCATTTGAGCTCCAGTGATTCATCTCCACTCCCATATCTATGAGCGTGTGCACAGTCTACAGCATGCCCATGCTTAGAGAAGAAATAGCTGGTTTTAAACAATTCATTCAACTAGACTCAACTTACCTCAACTACGCTAAGCAAGTGTTTATCAGGCCCCTATTACATACTAATACAACAAGAGAAGGGCATATTCTTAAGGAATCTTAACTGAAAAGCCATGTTCAGAGGCTTCCAGCAGTTTTATAAACTTCTTAGTGATCTCTAGAAAGCCTGTTAGGCTTAGAATTGCATATTCTTTGTATATATGTGGACAGAGATGAATATTTATAGCAATACCAGAATATACATCCTGTAGAACAATGCTTAAAAAGACCACAATTTTTAGAGTAAATTTTTAGATTCATCCAGTAATCATATTTAGCTTCCTTGCCCATGTTTACTGTGTTCTGTTTTTTTCTTCTAAAATAGAATGTTTAAATTTCTTGAGATCAGGAATTATGCTTTTATATGCCTTCACATAATGAGGTTTAAGATATACTTACCTTTTAATATTTGTGGAGTTCAAGTGCATTTATAAATCATATTTGCATGGGTAGATGAGAAGAAGACTCAGAGCTGGAAACTGACACATGTCATGACAAAAATGTATTAATTAAACCCAATATATATGTCTCCTCTTCAAAACATACTTCATGACTCATTTGAATGACGTCTCAGCACATCAGTTGTTTAGATTAACAATATAAATGATAGATGTGAACACAAACCTTACTTTTATCCAAATGATGTTTTACTGACTATTGTATTCTATTTTCTTTATGCAAAAATAATCTCTGAAGTATCATGCCTTTCTGAAATAGAAGTAAAAGCTGCTACCTTACATATGACAAATGCATTTGCCTTTGCTAAGCAGCTGAATTTCATCAGTTAAGAGCACAGATGTCTGTCTTAGGGTTACTCTTGAACTCCAAATTGTGACATGCTGGAGCAATAATTTACTATTAGCTAAAAGAGATGTTTCTAGTCCTCAGACTCAGGTACGAGTATAGAATAATATATTTAAGCAGTGTGTGCAATCAACTATTGTATTAAACATATAAGCAAACAATTTCATGGGTAATCTCATCATTCCTATTTGAGAAGACTATAATGGTTCTCAGTGCTCATTTATTCAGTTCTTTCCTTAATCTGCCTATAGATCTACTGAAAAGCATTTATTAAAAATAATTATGGGGAAGATGTTGGCATAGGTAAACACAGTACCCACCTTCTCTCAAAACCACATCAAAACTACAACTAAACAACAGAACAACCATCATTCAGAATCACCCAAAATTGAGATGAATGGAAATCACACCTATGAAATTAAAGAAGCCACATCAAGACTGGTAGGAGGAGTCAAGATTCAGAACAGGCTGGCCCCACACCTGTGTGTGGTGGAGAAAAATTACAAAGGACAATTTCAGCTACAGAGGTTCACTTGAGGAGCAAGGGGTCCCAGCCCCACACCAAGTGTCACCACCACCAGCCTAGGATTCCAGTGCCAGAAAGAAACGTCCCCATAACTTCTGGCTATAAAAAAATAGCAGGGATTGTAATTGAGTGAGACAAAGGATTGTAGAGTTCTTGGCAGTTCCTCTCAAAGGGCTAGTGTACAGACTAACCGATTCACTCCCTCTGAGTTTCAGCACTGGAGCACCAGCCTAAATAACACCAGACATATATAGGGAGGACCTGAATTATTCATCATCAAGATGAGAGCACTGTTCTTTCAGAGAGAAATTCTGGCAAAGGTTATTCTCTCACTGATGAGCCTTTCCTAAATAGAGTCACAGAGCAGGCAAGCAGGCACCTTAACTGAGACTCCATCAACTCTCCTTGGTCATTTCCTGAGACCCTGTCCCACAAAACTTTAGGGCACACCCAAACTGTTTCCAGAGGCTTTTTCATACACATGGCCTGTCTTGGCTTATGCTTCAGATTGTTCTAAAATCTCTCAAACAACCAGCATCTGGCCTCAGCCAGCCCCATGCCTCTGGTTATATGGCCGCAGGCTCTGGCACTAGCAGCAGCCCACCTTGGTTCACAACTTGGTCTTACCTGGGGACCTGCAAATCCAACACAAATAGCAGCCATCTGAAGGTTGCTTTGTGGCTCATGCTGGTGTCCCTGGGGAGAACACAGATAATGCCTTACCTTAGCCTACAACTCCTGGGATGCCCCAGAGCCAGCACACTCAGTGGACAGTTTCAGACCATGTCAAAACACCACCAGCCAATCACCTCCATAGGTGACACACTCAAGAAGCAGACTCAGCAGGCACCAGAGCCCTGTTTAAGTGAGTCATACTCTGTTTAGTGGGCCTTAACCTAGCTGATCCGCCACAGTGGTCAAAGGTCTCAGAGATTGGTAGTCAATGGTCATAGCCAGTCCTTGAAGCTATTCAGTCTAGGAATAAAACCCTCCAATTTATCTGCCAACAGCAATCAAGGTTCAACTACAAGAGAAAGGTATACACAGCTACATGGGGAGTGCACTTGGAGTGCCCAGCTCAGGTGAACAGGGAGGCTGTGCCACTGGTCACTACAGGATACTTACTAAACTAGACCACTCTACCAAGCCCAGGAGACATAGCAGCTCTACCTAATACACAGAAACAAACATATGGAGGCTTCCAAAATGAGAAAATGAAGAAACATGTCACAAATGAAACAATAAAAAAAAAAAGGAGACAAGCAATTTATTTGATACAGGGTTCAAAACATGGATTGTAAAGATACTCAAAGAATGTAGTGAAGAGCCCTGGCTGGTAGCACAGTGGATAAGGTGCCAGCCTACAAATCCAAAGGTTGCAGGTTCGATTCCCCAGCCAGGGCACATAACCAGGTTGCAAACCAGGTCTCCAGTCATGTCTGTGGCTGGAGGCAGGTGAAAAGCAACCATACATTGATGTCTCTCTCCCTCTCTGCCTCTCTCCCTTCCTCTCTCTAAAATTAATGAAATAAGAAATCTTAAAAAAAAAAAAAAAATGTAGTGAAGAGCTCATCACAGAAAAGGACCATCTTTGGATGAAGGATACACTAATATAAATGAAGAATATTCTATAGGGAATCAACAAAGAGTAGATAAGCCTGAAAATCAAATCAGTGGTTTGGAATATATGGAAACCAAAAACACCCAATCATAATAATAAGAAGGAAAGAGATGTACAAGTCCAGGAAGCACAGAGTCCCAAAAACCGAACCCAAGGAGGCTCACACCAGGATGCATCATAATTAAAATGCAAAAGGTTAAAGTCAAAAAGAGAATTATAATCAGCAAGAGAAAAGCAGTTAGTTACCTACAAGGGCACTCTCATAAGACTATCAGCTGATTTCTCAACAGAAGCTTTGGAGGCCAGAAGGATTGACAAGAAATATTCCAAGTGATGAGAAGTAAGGATCTATAAGCAAGTTCCTCTACCCAGCTAACTATCATTTAGAATCAAAGAACGGATAGAATTTCCCAGACCAGAAAAAAATAAAATAAAATGTCAAAAACAAAAACAATAAACTGACAATAAATATGTATCTGTCACCAATTGAATCTAAAATACAAAATAAACCAATAAGCAGAACAGAAACAGACTCATAGATTTTTTAAAGTATGTTTTTATTCTATTATATGCCCTTTAAAAGTTCAACCATAACCTTTGTTCTATTTTGTATTTATGGTAATTTTCACCATATCACTTAGTACACAGCAAATACTTAACAGATTTTTGTCTCATGCTTCATCCTAACTATTGAACTAAGAACTAAATATGTAACTGATTTGCTATGGATTGAATGGTTGTACCCCTCCTGCCTTGATGCATGTGCTGAAGTCTTAATTCCCTAATGTCATGGTATTTAGAGCTGGGACCTTGAGGAAGTAGCTGGTTTTTGGTAAGGTCCTGAGGATAGAGCCCTCATTAAGGGTTCAATGTCCTTAATGAAGAGAGGAAGAAATACCAGATCTCTCTCTTTCATGTAAGATTACATTTTGAAGACAGCCACTTACAAATCAGGAGGAGGTCTCTTACTAGACCTTGAGTCTGCCAGCCCCACGATCTTATACTTAGCCTCCAGATGGGTGGGGAATAAACATTTGTTGAAGCTACCAGTCTATGGTATTTTGCTATAGCAGCCCAAACTGATGAAAACAGTTTTCTTCAATGTTCCTTTCCTTATATTAAAGAGCTAGTCACCTTACTTAGCAGTTAGCCTTAATGAAACAACCTACATTCCTTTCTTAGTTATAATATTCCTTGAAACATCATCATTTATTTTGTTTGTTTTCTACACTGTTCTATAGAATACTTAAATTTCGAAGACAGTGTGGCTTGTACCATTATATCATGTCTATTTTAAATAGTCAAAAATTCCTTCAATAGAGGTAAAAATATACCCAACATATTGAGAGTGATTCTGAATTGTCGACCCCTTATGCATTTTCAAGAGGTGCCCTTATGAGGTAAACTTAATTAAGCAAGGCATTCTATTAATCATTTCTAATTACTCATGCAAATCGCAGAAGCTCTGGCCTGTGGTTTAATAGCCTGATTTGATCCCAAATGCAGCTGATGTCTGTGGCCCAAGGGTATTTCAATGAAAATATCTTCACTGATCTTGTTACTCTATCTAGATATGATAATTGTCAGGAAACCATGGCTTGATTTGTTAGGCATTACATATGTTTTAATTGCTGAAATAAAGAGGCAGAAATGTAAAAGAAATGTGAAAGAATGCAAGGAAAGCTTGTGTAGCTATGTGTAACAGTGCAGCTCAGCAGTAAACACATGCATCCATCTGGCTGTGCACTACCCTAGGGTGCTGCCCCAGGCACCGTTGCCCTTCATGTCCTAGGTATAGTTTCTCTCCGTTAGCTCCGAATGTGACACTGAAGAGAAGTTGTTATCCTTAGCTTAGCATCATCATTTATATTGTTGCCTAGCAAAATGCGGTTTGCTCACATGGTGCCTTGGTGTAAAATCCAGCAATTAGTTTTGAGGAAAACAAGGTCTTTATTTATAATATTCCAACCTGTGAGCAAGGCACTTGAGCACTTCAGCTCAGAGCCCCGTTCTCCCATGAGACCCAGCACTCTCTTGCTCCCCAAAAGGCTATAAACCAAAAAACATGCACAGAAGTTCCCATTCCTTATCTGTCAGCTCTCTCTCTCCTTCAGGATCTGGGGTACGATGTCATCAGTCTCTATAAGTCCAAGAAAGCATGTGCTATGTTACTCTGGATTATGGTGAAGTCCAGGTACTAAAAGTCCTTCTCATATGTCCCTATATTCCAAGTTCCAAAAGTGCAAGGCGGGGTCCTGGGTGGCAGACATGATCAAAGCAGCAGCCTGCTGAATTTTTTACTAGCCTAAGCCACATGACCTTCTTTTCCTTTTGTCAGACTATAGATTTCCCCTCTACCTTCTTGCAGAACACATGGCTTTGTCCTCTTTGTGCAAATGGCTGCCACCGTATTTTAAACCCTGATGCCAGCTTATGATACAGTGTGTAGGACGACTGATCGCAGCTGCCCACGAAATCTCATGCAGGCTTCATAAACTCTTTCTTCACCATTCTACTATGGTCAAAACCCCTCTCATCTTTTTGGCACTGAGGTTGGCCATAGTCATTTGCATAATTAAGACACTAGCTACCAGCCATAGATATGCAAAATTATCTCAGGAAAAATTGCTGCACTCTCCGAGTCTGATCCCCAAACCACTGGCTGTGGGGAATTTGGGGATGGCCTTCTTCCACCCTGCAACAATATGAGTAAATAAGACACAGAAAAGAATTTCAGACCTGTTCCACTTGATTCCAGATTTATTCTCTGTATTCTTGCTGCATAATTCAAACATAATTTTTATTTATTTAATTTATTTATTTAAAGATTTTAGTTATTATTTTTAGAGAGAGGGGAAGGGAGAGAGGTAGAGAGGGGAGAGAGTCATATCAATGTATGATTTCCTTTCACCTGCCTCCAGCTACAGACCTGGCTGGAGACCTGGATTGAAACCTGTTTAATTGCCCTGGCTGGGAATCGAACCAGCAATTTTTGGGTTCACAGGCTGGCGCCTTATCCACTATGCCACCAGCCAGGGCCTCAAACATGATTTTTAAAGATGCAGCCTCTTCCTGGTCAGGGCACATGTCTGGGTTATAGGTTTGGTCCTGGATTACAGGTTCATGAGAAAGGCAACCAACTAATCAATGTTTCACATCAATGTTTCTCTCCCTCTCCTTCTCCCTCCCTTCCCCTCTCTCTAGAAATAAAATAGATAATATCTTTTACAAAAAGATATAGTCTCTTCTCTCATCTAAATCTAAATTGCTTCCACCCTGGCTAGTGGCTCAGTGGATAGTTGCTAGCCTGTGAACCCAAAGGTCAGTGGTTCAATTCCCCAGTCAGGGCACATAACCAGGTTGCAAGCCAGGTCTCCAGCCAGTTCCTTAGGTGGAGGCAGGTGAAAGGCAACCATACATTGTTGTCTCTCTCACTCTCTGCCTCCTTCCCTTTCCCTCTCTCTAAAAATAATAAATAAAATCTTTTTAAAAAATTCTAAATTGCTTGAGAGAAAATCTATAATGACAAAAATACCATGAGTTTATTTCTAAATAAAATTGTACTTTAGAATTTAAAATATTTTTAGGGATAGTGTTGTACTATTTATTTACTATTCAATTCAAAGGTGATCTTTAATAAATATATACATTCAAGGTTTGCCTTGTGATGACTCCACAATACCTAGAGGGTTTTTCCCTTATGCCGAAATGACTTCTATTTTCTTTTTTTTTCCCTGTTCTATGGCAAATTTAGGAATGTTTCAACCTTCTTACTTAGATGAAAATATTGATACCTCCAGCACACTAAGGAAAAATGAAATACTCCTCCTCAGCCTACTCAGCCAGTACAGACAAGCCTAGGATGCTAGTCACCATCTCAGCCTCCTTCCCGACAGCTTCTCTACTCCACATGCTCCTTCTTTATAATCTGTCTCAGTCTCTCCTTGGACACGCCCATCATCAAAATCTGCTGTCCCAAAAATGTCTGTCTTGCTAAATCAATTTGTACTAAGGGATAAAGGACAGATAAGGTTATGTTTGCATCTGAATAGAGAACACTGTGTTTCACTATAGGGATCAGGCTCTGACCTGGAATTTTAGGCATCAACAAATAGATGACAAAAAGGCTAAGTCCAGAAAATTGAGCCTTCCTAAATATGTATTCACTTATTCCCCCACCAAAGAAACAGTGACCTAGGAGTTAAAAGGCCCAGTGTCTGGGCACAGACTGCTGCCATCTGGACCTTTCTTATTTGTGTGCCTTTTGTATGATTTTGTTTCCCTGTGCTTCAGTTATCCCACTTATTAAAAGGGAATTAATAGAATATTACCTATTTTGTAATAATCCATGTATATACAAAGTGCCACACACATAGCTGAGCTCTGCATGTGCTTGATAAATAAAATAAATACTAGCACTGCTAGCCTTGAATATTTGTGGTGTTTCTATCAGGTTCAAGGCCTAAGTAAATCCCTGAAGATGTGTAAATTATTCCTGAGGACTATACTATGCAGTTGTATAATTGATTAAAGTAGATTACACAGGCAAGTTAGAATAATAGTGTTTAAAGTCTGCTCCAATTTAAAGGGCATCCAAAGGGGAAAGGCAAATATCAATTTGGGGTGACAGAGTTTTCTGTACACTTGAATTGAAGCATCACCTTAAACCATAATTTTGCATGATAATGAATAAATAATACTGTAGAGCATTTCAACGGATGTCAATATCCGTGAAGCATAATAAAGCAAAGTGCAATGCAGGAATGTATGCCTGTATCTGATAAAGGGCTGCTATCCAAAGCAAGCAAAGAACTCTTAAAACTGAACAATAAGAAAACAAGTGACCTGATTATAAAATAGGCATATGATCTGAACAGAACAGACACTTCACTAAAGAAGATTTAGAGGTAACAAGTAAGCCAAAAATTTTGAAAAGATGCTCAATATTACATGTCATTAGGGAATTTCAGGTTAAAATGACAGTGAGAAACCATTATAAACCTATTAGAATGGCAAAACAAAAGAAACACTGACCACCCAGAATGCTGGCAAAGATATGAAGCAAAAGGAACTCTCTTTCATTGCTGATCAGAGTCCAAAACGGTACAGCTATTTTGGAAGACTGTTTGGCAATTTCTTTAAAAAAAAAAAAAATTAAACATACTTTCATTATACAATTCAATAATTTTGATCCTTTGTGTTTACTCAAATGAGTTTAAAAACTTACTGATACAGAGAGGTCTGATCAGATAACTGGGAAGCAGTAGCAGCAGCCACGGGAGGAGTTGCTGAGGCAATGGAGAACAGTCTAGGATGGGGTTGGCTGAGAAGCTGATGCCTCCCAGTGCATGGAATTATGGGCAGGAAGATTTGAAATAAAAGAAGGGCTCTCTGGTAGGGCAGTTATCTCGGGCTCTCTGGCTGACTTGGCTCTCAGGCTCTTTCTCTTCCTCAAGGAGATCCTGCTGCAGCTTCCTACATTTCCAACAGATGGTATTTTGGATGGAAAGGAACTCTAGGCACAGCCTAGGACCTGGATGGCGTGGCAGAGGGTGGCAGGGTTATTCTTTTTTGGGTGTTCTAGAGAGGACAAGAGGACTCTCTCTGAGGCAGAAGCCTGTCACTATTCTAAAATTGTATAGCTTTTATATCTTATGTTGTTTTAGTTTATAAACTAGCCCTATGGAAATAAAATAAAAACCAACTGGTGGAATGCATGCAGAGCCCAGGTGTTAAGAATTTGGCTTTAGTTGATAGGTTTAAGTGATTACAGCTGTGACTGGAGAGGCTTAAGGGACTGCTTTTGAATAAAGCCCCCTTTCCGTTATCACCGAAGCTTTGCCTCTGGAATTTTGCCTAGAGGGTGGCGGAGGGTAGCAGAACCCCAAATGCTACCCTCCAAGTAACATGGCTACACAAAATTTGTACACCAATATTTATAGCAGCTATATTTATATATTTATATTTATAGTTGTCCAAATTTGCATTGGCCTAAAAATTTGTCAACATAAGAATCATTTAAACCTGTAGAGATTTTTTTTTTTTAATTTATTGTTGCTCCCCTTTTTGCTCCCCTCTGTCCCCCTCCCCAAACCTGTAGAGATTTTTTAGTGAGTTTTTTTGAGCCAAACTGACAACAATTGCCAGGAAGCAGTATGTCAACGTATTGAGAAATGCTCCAGAGAATGGCAGTTTAGCATCTTATTTTATACATCAGAATCAAAGGAGGAGCCATAAAGGGGTTACAAGAAGTCCACTGGTGTTAAGTTAGAGAAAACACAGCTGGGGAAACCTCTAGGACTGAATAAAAGATAAAATAATAGACACAACTTCCTTTACATAGATAGGTAAGGGATTAACAATTGACAATAACAACGAGGGGTTCTGTGTTCTCAATTTGTGCCAAAGGGGATTGGGAAAGAGGAAAGTCACCAAAGGTATGTTATCGGTAGGTGAAGAAAAACAAGAGGCAGGCTTAGTTAAGGTAAAGGTTGACCTTTACTGGGGAAAAACACTGGCCTAGGACAGGACTATCCACCACAAACTGCTTTTAGTTACTAAGTACTCATTTTAGGCTACCCTCAGTGGTCACTTTAGGTCTTTGCGTTTGTAAGGCTGCCTCAAAGGCCTCCCTTGAGCTTGTCAGGTTGCTATGTGGTCCCCTTCCACAAAATAAAAGGCCAAAGTGAGAGGCAACAGCATTTATTTAAAAAAAAAAAAAAAAAAAAAAATCTATCCAGAAAGCACTCATTAGGGCAGAAACCCAAATAGTGTTCCAATTAGGAAACAAAGGCAAGCAAGGGGTATTTATGAGAAAGGGAAGGAGAACAATTACATCAATTGAAGGAAGTCATTTCTATTAGTGCAGATGAGCTAATATGATGACACTAATTCTAAAGAATATTTTTTTTAATTTTCAGTCTGAGTCATCATTTTGCTAGGCATAATATTTTCTTCCTTGTTATCTTTGATACTGAGAACTCTGATCACATCACTGAGGAGGAGGTTGTTCCTGACAATGGTAAAACAATATAAAATGGGATTAGAAATTGAATGCCTCCTGAGCACCTGAAATTATGGGCCAGAAGGTTAAAAATAAAAGGAGGGTAGAGACTGGCTATTTTCTTCAAGAATGTCTGGATGATCGTGCTGCAGCTGCCTGAATATCCCAAGGGGCAGTATTTTTGATAGGAAGGGACTCCGGGCACAAACTAGGATCAGGCTGACATGGCAGAGGGTGGCAGGGTTATTCTTTGGGTGTTCTAGGGGAGAAGATGACCTCTGAGGCATAACCCTGCTATTCTTCCAAAATTGTGTAGCATTTGTATTTTACATAGTTTTAGTGTGCAAACTAACCCTATAGAAATAAGATAATTGAAAACTAATAGGAGTATTGATAGGAGAACTCAGCATTAATTGATACACTTAATTGATTAAAGCTGTAACTACAGGGTTAGAGTTTAGCCTGTAGTTACAGCTAATTGAAAGGGTTCAGTGATTTTAACTATAACTAAAGATTTCAGCCTTAATTGATAGGCTTAAGCGACAGATGCCTGTGGAAAACTGTTATTGAAAAATTGTGTAGCTTTTGAATAAAGACTCCTTTCCTCTGTCACCAAACCTTTGCCTCCAGAATTTTGCCCAGAGGGTGGCAGCGGGCAGCAGGACCCTACTTGCTGTTTGATAACATCTTTGCAAAGAGTTCTTTGGGATACACTATTGCTTAAGGCTCAGTCCAAAGGGGTTTTGTTTGTTTGTTTGTTTTGTTTTGTTTTGTTTTTGCCTTATTTTAACATTCAAAATGTTTAAAGCATAAGACATGCAAGGCAGTTGGCAGCTCCAAGTCCATTTTAAAGTAGGTCCATTTACACTATTTTTTTACACTTGTAAGCAAACAAGATGTTCTTCAGTAGGTAAATAAATAAATCATAATACAGCCAGACAATGCAATATTATTCAGCATTAAAAGAAAATGAACTATCAAGCCATGGAAAGACATGGAGGAGCTATAGATGCATATTACAATATGAAAAGGCTACACGCATACTGTATGATTCTTACTATATTGCATTCTGGAAAAAGCAAAACTATAGAGTCATTTAAAAAGATCAGTGGTTGCCATAGGAAAAAGAGGGTGAGAGAGGTGAATAGGTAGTTCACAGAGGATTTAATGGCTGTGAAAGGATTCTCTTATGGTGGTTTCTTGCTTGTCAAATCCCATACAATGTAAGATTTTGAGTGATAATGACAGGTCAGTGTCAGATCATCAGTCGTCACAAACGTACCATTTTGTTATGGGATGTTGATAACTCTGCATATGTAGGGGCAAAGGGATTATAGGAAACCTCTGTAACTTCTTTTGCTGTGAACCTAAAATTGCTTTTGGGATTGCTTGTGTACAGCCCCTTTTTTTTTTTTTTTTTTAAAGAAATGGGGACCTTGCATTGCAGAAGATAAAGTCCTGTAAGAGTGTTTAATGGAAGAAGGCAATGAGAAAAGCAGGAGAAGGAGAGTAGTGGGGTCTTTAGCTCTTAGCACAAAGAAAAACATTTTCCCTCTGAGACAGATGTGGGGAAGGAGGGAATTAGTAAAGCCCTTGGCTATTCTGAAGTTGTGAGGAGAATATGGTTGCAGAGACATTTTGAGGAGGGAGGAAGAAGGTAAGAAAATTAATACTTTGTGACTTTGATTTCTTCTCAGTAAGGCTAAGTCATACAATACTCCAGGCTACAGTAAATATTTGATGAAGGAGAGGTTTTTAAGTTCAGAGGGTTTGCTTCTCTAGTTAGCTTACTTGGGAGGAAAAGATGCTTAGTGTGTTCACTGGTTCCTTATATTATTCCTCTGCTTAGATTCTTCTATATGGACCCTGGCACAGGTGGTATTAAGCCTTTAAAATGGTGCAAATACAAATTAAGGTATGCTGTCACTCCAAAATACACACCAGAATTTGAAGGCTTAATACAAAAATATGTATTTTTTAAAAGTAGACTATCTGTCATTTTTAATTGATTGTATATTATAATAATATTTGGCTATATTTACTTAAACAAAACAGATTATTACATTAATATAAACCGTTTCTTTTTTACTTATTAAAAAATGTTGCTACTAAGAAATTTAATATCACTCAGTTCCCATTACATTTCTATTGGACAGTGCTGTTCAATACTCAAGATCATGTCTATTTCAGTTTATCTTAACTGCTAGTTAGGCTGTATCTCTCAAAGACAGTATTAGTATACCTTTGCAATTTAGTATGGGGTATTTATGAGCCACTTTGGCTTTTGCAAACTAAATTCTTTATGTACTAATGAAGAATAGATATTCATAGCAGTAGTTGCCTTAGTTCTCTTCCGACAATGATAAGATGCCTTCTGAATGATGCGAAGTTCCTTGTCAAACCCTGGGGTAAAGTGCAGAATAATATTGACAGCAACCATCTAGTAAGAACCTACAATAGGCTAGGACTCTGTTTTATACACATTTAAAACAAACAGAAGGAGTGAGTTTCCAAGCTAAGGTCCTTGAACCTCTCTGAAGGACAGTGTATAATCAATTTGTAAAGTGAAGCCTAAATGATCAGTAATCAAATATTTATTCATCTAAAATGCATTAAATATATTAGATATTGCTGACTATGCTAGATCACATATTTTAAGGATTAACATTTCTATTTTACCATTGAAGCAACTTTTCAGAAAGTATTGGCCAAGGTTGCCCAATTAATAAGTGTTCAATGTAACTAAGCATCCATCTTCTTTCCATAGTGCTACACCAGGAAGGTCAATGACAAACTACTCTTTACACAATTGTTTTGTGGACCAAGAATTGCACCTTATTCTCCCCTTGCTTGTTTTTTTATCTCTGGAACATGAACACCTCTCCCCTGTTCTCTCTTCCTCTGTGTGCACCTTTCTAAGTGTTAGGTCTTTCAATTCTCTCTCTCTAAGCTCAAAGGGCTTCACTTTCTCTCTCCCTCAATTTCCTCTTTCATGTTTCTCCCTGTTTCTCTGTGAGTACACAGATTCCGCTCTAATATGACCCTGTGTGTTTGGCCCAGTTCTTTCCAATTGCCCTCAAATTTTACTTAGTAATAGGTCTGAGAGCTGTCTGCAGTATTTCTTTTTAAACGTTTTTGAGCAAAACCAAACATCACTTGGGAGCAGGAAAGAAACTGGAATGAAACACAAGACTCAGCAAGCACTCTTTAATAGTTAATTTGAATTATTTAAAATACCTTCCTGGGAAAGTGGCATTTTGTCAAAATGTTTAAAACTATATATTCAAGGATGTACTAGTGTGTTAGGACTAACGTATTCTCTGTATCATGCCTTTTTATGGCATTTAGTGGAACATTTCCCTAGATAATGTTGCCATCCCTTCTTTCTTTTATCTGAGAAGTCAGGGGAAATAATGTTTTACAAATAATTCATTGTTAGATTTAATCACACTCCAGATACACCTTGGTTGTTTTGATGGGTTTGTGACATTGCAAAATCACACACTTTATAAATTATCTACATTTGTATTTTACAGTTCTATGAGCTTAATTATTAGTGCAAAAAGTATATTCCTTTGAAGTAACAGTTTCTTGGGTCTACACTCAAACAAAGAAAATGCTTGTAAATACCTTTTTCTCTAAAAAAGTATATTCCAGTCTCTGAGTTGTGAAATATGGGACTGAGGGTAGCCGCACCGAGAATTCCCTTTTACTATTCCAGCTGTTGACTATTTACTGCGGAAGCGGGTGCTGGCTGTAGGCAGAAAAAATGCTCAATTACTTAGAGCTTTCCAGGTGAAGATTTCTGTGAGGTTGATTTGAACATTTGCCTATTATGAGAAAAAACTATGCATTATTCAAATCATGAAGAAAAAAACTGACAAAAATTCCCTCAAATTGAGTGTTTTATCAAATAAAATAAGTGCTGGTATTCAGAGGAACATTCCATTATGTTAATCAACATAAAAATTCGTTAGCTAACACATTTTTTTCTCTTAAATGATAGATTCTGGGAGATCCCAAAACTAATTGTTTACACATACAGTTTAGTACATTTAGGAATATTTTACCATGACCAATCTAAGCTGTTGTTTTCAGTTGTAGTCATTACATAATCTAGTTTTGAAATCTCAAAGGGTCGAAAATATCACCAAAACTGTTCTCTGTTGACCAATGACTTCTGGGATATATTTTCAAAGCAGTATTATTTTCATAGTGAGAGGGAGGTGGCGTATTATAGTGTTGAAATCCTCAGCTCTCACCTCTACATAAAACAAATCTGGGTTCAAATTCTTGCTTGCATACTTAAGAGAAAAATAACTTTAATAAGTTGCCTGATCTCGCTCTGTTTTCTTGTCACCCAAGCACCCAAGGATCCCAGTAAATGGATTAATTGCATCATGTTAAGAACCTGAGGCATTAAATAATAACTTCATTCAAAAATAGCCCATCCACATAACTCTGTGGTTTAGGATAGAGGGTAATTTTTTCATTGTTTTTTTGTATTTTTCAGTTATTCTACTATTCAACATATATCAGATTTTTAATCCATTAAAGTAAGATTATATAATATATTATATAATACATTTATGGGAAGTAATAGAAAAGTACCATAAAATAACGTATCTGCCCAGGGAAAGGACAATCTAGCCCGTGCCTGTGCATGGCCATCCTCCCTGCCTTGACAACCAAGCCTCCGGCAACGAATTCTGCCATCCTCTGGCTCCCTCCTAGGCTTTTTGCTTGCATAGCCAGGACGTGCAGGAGCCATGTTGTGTGATTTTCAATTTGATCATCTCACATGAGGGTACCAATGTTTTCAGACTGGAAACAGCATGTTGCTACACTTTGGCAATAATGCATTAAATACAGATGGGTTTGTTTTTAGCCAAATATGTATCATACAGCCAACAGCTGTTTAGCTATTGCCAACGGTCTGTTTAGTACACAGAGAATCTGTGAGTTTCTTTTTGCTTAAGAAAGCCTATTGGATGTATGTTAAAACCCTATAAAAGTGTCCAATCTACCACAGACATAATACAGAAATCAGCACACTGTCAAAGGCCTGTGATATATTTTTCCCAAATTATAATATCCAATTTATTATAAGGTATAGGATTATCAAGGTTCTTAGTATATCTAAATTTAAATTTAATTCTAAATATCTCAGTAGATAAACAAAACCTTATCATCTCAGCAATAGTGCAATAAATCATAAAATTTGGTATTTTTTATGCTTTCTATAAATTGAAGAGTATGCATTGTCTGAGGAACACACATCACCCTTCCCCACTTCCTCAAGTTGTGGATAATTGATAAGCATCAAGTGTAGTATTTCTGGTTATCTAGAGCTTATCTCTATGAAAGGCATCCAGGCAGTAAATAAAAAGGTCAGATGTATTCCTGAAAAGTAAAAACAAAAACAGGTACAAAACAGGATTCTATTCTATCAAATTCATGATTGATTTAGTGGAAGACTGCCACAATATAAACTAGTAAAACACAGTTATTACTGTTTTATATGTGCCAGCCACATCTCCTCCTCTGCTCCATAAACATTGTTTAAATAAAGTGAATAAAGAAACCTTTATTTACATTCTGTATTTTAGGAATCATGCCACCAGGTGGTGATAAGGAAGTATGACCACATTATAAACTCCCAACATTTGTTTTTAACCCCAGTAACCATATATGTCTGTATCATAACAAACATCGTTTTTTATAGTTTTTTTTATCATTGAAATGGATAAACCCAAAACATTTGAAGCAATCATAAAAAATGAACCATTTTAAAATCAGTTTAAATGCATAAGGGTGATCAACTCTTACAAAGCATGCAGGAGTGGTCAGGTTTTTTGGGGTCCTGGAAGATTTGAGAAAAGCTCTTAGTACAAAATTACTTTTGAAGTGCAATGTTTATCTTGAATTAGAATCAAATAACCACAAATTATATGAAGCTTGTAGTTCCATGTATCTTATTTCTACAATCTTTGTAGGCACTCTCCCCCAAAACTCTGAGAAATACTTCCTGTTTGCTACTTTGTATCTCTGACCCTCTTCACTAACTTAATGGTATCACACAACCCCTATACCCACCAGGGTCTGATCAAGAGAGAAATTTGGAAAGTTAACTTAATAGCGTTATGATTAATCCATCAAAAGATGAGATTTTGGCATTTTTAAGCATTTGCAGCTGTGAAGCTCAACTATAAAATGAAAAAAGGCAACTCTATAATTCTTTTCAATTCCTAAACACTATCATTTCTTTCTAGTTAAGCCAAGTGTTGTTATGATTGTTTGCAGTAATCCCATTTTTTCATGATGTTAATTGTCCTTTGGTCCCAAGCTCTGGGCACATGTCAGTATCTCTTATATGGTAGTCACCTACATGGATTCCTCCCATTTATTTTCTAAAAGAAAGGATTCCTTCTCTTTCAAATCAAATTGCCTGGCTCTTACTTGTAGGTCTAAGAAAACCTTCATAAAGGATGTGATATCAAGTTGAAAGATATTGAGGAGGAAGAAGCAAAAGTTAGAAACCACAACCTAAAACTTTCTGAAAGTTCCAAGTTCACATCTGTCTCTAATGAGCGGTATTTTCCTCATTGTATTGAAAATCTTAAATGAAAAAAACTATTTTGTTAGTTGCATAATTTCTTATACATCTTGTCAAATATTCTTAACTAAAGTCTAAGTTATTGGATTTCTTATAGTAGAATAGACACTTAAAAATTTCCCAGTGGAAGAAAAACTGGGAAAAAAACTAGCTTTTAACCACAGGGTTTTCAAATCATCAGTTTTGTTTTTAGACCCTTCCTCTCTCCCGCTCTTTCTTTTCTTTTCTTTTCTTTCTTTCTTTTCTTTTCTTTTCTTTTTTTTTTTTTTTTTTTTGCCTTCTCTCATCCTGGTCCAGCCCTTGGATAGTTATTCTCTTAGGAGCATGAAGTGGCACCCTCCTAAGATATGTGCAAAACAAACACATGAATATGGACTAGTTTATTCTTCCAGGGTCCAACTGTAAACAGAAAGGAGAAGAAAAACGAGTGGAAGAAGAGATTGCTCTTGTTGACTTCAGTCAACAGATGTCTAGAAGGACAGGGAGGGGCAAACATGCCAAACTAAAGCTTAAAAAACTTCAACAACTGACATTGAATATTTGAATTTTATAAAAAGTAGAAAATAATGGGGAAAGTAATAAATTTTATTTTTTTTCCACTTAAAGGCAAGTGCCATTTGTATATACATCAACATTTATCTGACATATGCCTTCTTCAAGGCTTAAATATGAGGTCTGTCCAGAAAGTATCCATCCACGTAATGTGGAGAAACAGAGGCATTTATTGAAGAGATATAAGATACAAGAAACATTGTACATAGGACAATGATACCTCGGTCCCCTTCAAAGTAGGCAACTTGGGACCTCACACAGTTCTCCCAGTCACTGTCAGCTGCCCCATCATATTTTTCTGAATTTCATTGATGATTTGAAGTCTATTTCCTTTCAAAAGTGATTTTAGTTTCCAAATCTGGGCCAGAGGGGAGCTGAATCACCTGGGTGATTTGATGTTTTGCCCAAAAACTGCATGAGCAGACATGTTGTCTTGATGAAGCTGCCAATCACCAGTTTCTCACAGCTGCAATCTTCTGAATCATCCAAATAGTTTCTGTGGAAGAATGTTCAAGCTTAAAGAAAACTTGCTGCAGATTTGTTGCTCTACTCACTCAGTCATTTCGAATGTGATGGCCACACAGTACACATGCTCACTCAACTGGGTCTACCACTTCCACTGACTAGTTCAGTAAAGTCGTCATTTGTGCCCATTCCAGGCCACTCTTCTTGGCTGCCAGGTTACATTGATGTCACACAAACCATTTTCGTTAGGTTAACAACAGTTGGACTTTTTCCTGACAGACCTTGTTGACTGTGACATGAGAAAGGTGAAATCATAGGATACATACAAAAATCTTTAAAAAGTAATTGGCAGGCCCTTACAAGAAATATTAAGAAATGTCCTTTTTGTTTTTGTGCCACTGTGATTCCTGCTTCTTCTTCTCCCTTTCCCATTAAATATAACTTCTCTTGTATTATGGGATTCAAACTACATGCTGTTGGCAGAGGAGCTGGGATGAAAGAGTTTTAGGGAAGAGGCTCCCCTCCCCCACCCATAAACTGCATTTTGAAGTAGCAGGAAATGCCTGGGACAAAGCTGACTGCCTGAAAAGTTCAGGAGACAAGAGCATAGATGACACGGTAAGCTAACTTCAGATTGGCTTGGCGACTCCTCACCTTTAAAATTATTTTTACGTTGTCTGTTTTGATGATGCTCCTAAAACTCTTACTCTGAACATCATGCAAAGACTATTATGTCTAGAAGGAAATCAGGCCCTATGTTCCAATGACTCCTTAACACATTTGAGGTGAAGGAGGAAACTGGGTTTGTGTTCCCTTTTGCTCATTGGTGCCTTGTGAATGGGTTCTGTCTTGTTAGCCTTATGGATATTATCCAACCATAACACTTCAATGGGCAACTGAAATACAGCCCTACCAATGGTCTATGAGCCCTTGCAAAGTTGCCTTGAAAAAATAACTTTTTTCTCTCTAACCCATTACTATTGTATCTATATTTTTCTTCTTCTGTTTCATTAGCTACCTTTTACCATGACACCCCTTGTCATGACTAATGTATGCCATGTGATAAAAACTGCTCTCTTATTTTTCATAATGACTTAATAGTTTTTTTTAATAGAGTTATTTTTAAATCTCTTCTCACCTCATTCATGAAGTCTCTTTCAATCATTAGAATAAAAAAGGATGTAACTATGGACTGGCATCTTATCTTGACATACAAATGTCACCTTTTTCCCTTTATTCTGAGTCCACATAAAGTGCAATTAGGTGAAATATAATTTTTACATGTAATTCATCACTCTCCCTATCCCCACTCTCAGTATTTAAGGAGCATCTATGGAATTCCGAGCAAAGTGTTAAAAGATGAACTATTTTATTATTTGATACTTAGTATCATTTTTTAAAGCTATATGATACATTTTAAGGGAATTAAAAATATTGTGAATGGAGACTATCCTGGCCTGCCTGGAGATCATTATAAATGCACTGAAATCTCACAGAACAGAGGCTGTAAACCAGGCCTACAGGTGTAAAAGACTACTCCAAACTGATCAGGGCCCACGGTCCACTTAACACCTGGTACTTTGCAGTGCTAATTACGTAAAGATTCTTGACTGCGCTAATTTGATTAAACGCAGTAGCTTCAATGCATCAAAACAATACGTTCAGTGCTTTGGGGAAGAGTCAGCTGCCTTGTAATTAAATCCCTGCATTCATGTGAGAGTGGCCCACATCAGGGCTACACAAATCCAAAGGGCCTGTGTCGCTCTTGCTTGGAAAAGTTCCATCTATTGAGTCTGAGTGTACTTTAATGAGGTATTTACAAGGGACCTCTTCCTCTTTCCCAGGCTTAAAGTACACATTTCTTACAAATAGAGAGAGTCCATTTCAATTGCCATTGGAATGTTTACCTTTAATATCTCTATAAGGATTAAAGCAAACATTTCTGATTAAATGGTAACTTACTTTAAGCATTTACTGCAGGCATATTAGACATCCCAATTATGGTTTTTATGTGAACAGTACTTAATGTGGAAATTGCTTTTAAAAAATTGACAAGGAGATGGAATAACTCATTTCAACATCTCCACAGGTCTCACCTTTGGAAAGCATATTACTGATTCAGAAAATGTGAAATTCTATGTTCAAAACTTTCAAGCTGCCAAAAATATAGTGTTGCATTTTAGAATACTAAGCTATTTAACTTTCCTTATAAAATATTGCATAATTTATAGAATGTAAATTAAAGTCCAATTGGAAATGGCATTGTAAAAAGGGTGCTATCAAGTAATTCTTAATAGATTTCCCACCATTCTGCAGTATCACGGGACACATGAACAGTAATAAGTGTCACCAGCTGCAGAACCTTTCTGTTTCCAGCAAACTTTAATTTGTTTCTTTTGTACTCCTTTAAAGTCCATGGCTGGCAGCACCTTGACTTTATTGAGTTTGGCTGTAGATTCATTTACGCAGGTGATGAGAAATATAGCAAGTTAACAAGACTTATTATCCCCAAAACCAGTCATATTTGCCAGGTCATGATTCTGTATTTCGTAAGGGCTTCTCCACTTGTCCACTTCCATCTATCTGCCCCATTGCCCCTGTCTATCTCAGACCACCACCATCTCTGAAATGGGTTCCTGCAACTGAACTTAAATGGATTACCTGTACTTAAACTTTTCTCTCTCTATTTTTTCTTGCCACTTTCAATAAAGCAATCATTTAAAAGAGCATTTGATCATCTTGTTATTTCCCTCTTAAAAGTCCTTCGGAAATAGATTATCTTTATTCTAAGGTCCCAAATCTCTAACCTTATTGGAGTATATATATATATATATATATATACTTAAATATTTTATTTATTATTTCCAGAGAGAGGGCAAGGGAGAGAGGCAGAGAGGGAGAGAAACATCAATGTATGGTTGCCTTTCACCTGCCTCCAGCCACAGACCTGGCTGGAGACCTGGCTAGCAACCTGCTTATGTGCCCTGGCTGGGGAATCGAACCAGCGACCTTTGGGTTCGCAGGCCGGCACCTTATCCACTGTGCTACCAGCCAGGGCTTATATATTTTTTTAAAAAGAAAGCCTATTTCTTTCTGTACACATCTCCTTAATCATGTGACTTTTATGCTTCTCATCAGGAAGTTGAGTCTATTTATCCTTTGAATCTGAACAGACCTTTCAAGATGCTCTGACTAAAAGACTTGGAGATTATTATACTAAACAAAATAAGTCAGCCCTAGAAAGACAAACACCATATAATCCCCCTCATAGTGGAATCTAATGAACAAAATAAACTGAGGAACAGAAGAAAAGCAGAGACCTGGATACATGAAACAGATTGACACCTATCAGAGGGGAGGGTGTCAGGGGACTGGAAGAGAATAGCCAAAGAACATACATGCATATATGTATAGCCCATGGGCACAGACAACAGCATGATAAAGGCAGGGTGGGTTGGGTGACAGGGTCAAAGGCGGGGAAAATGGGAACATCTATGATAGTGTCAACAACAACAGAAAGAATGTGGTGAAATGATGATGTGGGAGTTCTGCTCCTAGGCACCAACAGTCCTTGAATCTTTTGTTTCCTCTCTCTTGGACTTCTTCCCAGGACCTGCCAGGAGAGAAAGCCGAGTCTGGCCTCCTAGAGGATGGGAGGGCATAAGAAGCCTCCCAGTGGAAGCTCCATAGACTTACCAACCTACCAATTGAAGCCAGCACCAAATATTTTGTTATATGTACATAATATAGAAAAAGCTACCATATTTTTAAAGATGAGGAAATTAAGGAGGTTACCAATAACCAGCCAAAGATCAGACATCACTTGTTGGAACTAAGATTTTAAATCCAAACATATTTACCTATGTTGTCAAATGTTACCCACTGTGCTACATAAATATTCATTAAAAAACTTTTTTTAAGATTTTATTATTTTCAGAGAAAGAGAGAGGGAGAGAAACATCAATGTATGGTTGCCTTTCACCTGCCTCCAGCTACAGACCTGGCTGGAGACCTGGCTTGCAACCTAGTTACGTGCCCTGGCTGGGGAATCGAACCAGCGACTGTTGGGTTCACAGGCTAGCGCCTTATCTACTGTGCTACGAGCCAGGGCTAAATATTTATTTTAAATAAAGTACATTCTATGTCATAGAGTATCTTCCTGAACTCCATTATGACTTACTGTGTGACTTTTTAATTGATATTTAACTCACCTAACTCAAAGTTATCTCATGGTTTAAAACATGTAATAGATCATATAACTGTATCACTAACCATCATAGTTCCCCAAACACATAATTGTTGAATAAATAATGGTAGCTGTTATTCCAATGCATATAGTGCATCTCCATGTTCTGAGTATAAATTTTATTTTTCCAGACAGTTGAAATCCATTTGGAACTAAGAAGGGTGAATAGAGTAGGTAATTTCAATTTTAATTTCATTTGACCTCAGTAACAAAATACGTAGTTAAAATAAGAAAACTACATTTCTTTGTGGCTTGGGCCCTGGGTTTGAAAGTCATTCTCTGCAGGGTTTGACAAGGGCATCACCAGTCAAGTGCACGTTACGATTCACAACTTGTCACACTCACATGGAAGCACAAGCTCTGGCCTGATTGTAAAAATAGCAGTCTTTTCATGTAGTCAAACCCCACAAGCATAAGTTCATATGGACTTTGTGTAACCAGCTACAGAAATATGGATGATGACGGTGCTTTGAGGCATTCAGTATATTGCTAGGTGAATAAGCTATGCTCAGGTTGGCTGAGTCAGTTCTGTCATACTGTTCAGGAGTCATTCATCAGCTTGAAGGTCAAAAATGTTTTAGTCCTTTCGATTCTAGCATTTACTAAGGAACTTTTGCCAAGCCTAGACTTTTTTTAGGAAGGGTGGATATAATCTGCTTTGAGGTGGAGTGTATTTATTTTTTATTGTTTATTTTTCATATAAGGGGAGAAAGCATTCTATTTTTGAAATAATCTATTTGTGTGCAGATTAAAGCCCCAAGTTTTCAACACAGCATTGAAAGCCTTTGTGATTGATTTCCAGCCCACTGTCTGGTATCTTCCTAACACACCTTGCATTTCCTTACTTTGGTGCTTTAGTCTTACTTATCTGTACCTGGAATGTGCATTTCACTTTCTCATTCTCTTTACCTTTTCTTTTTTCTCTTATGGAAAATTGTTGACATCCATCAAATCATATGACATCTTCTCCAGAAAGGCTATAGAATGCCTTTAGTAAAAAAACAATCTTTTTCTTAGTTTTCCCAATTAAAAAAAAAAAAAAAAACTCTGTTATTTGAGGATCTGTGGATCAGACAGAATGTAACAGAGATTGTCTTAATAGCACTTGGAGATAATGCTGTATGGCAATAGTGAATACATTATGTGCTTATTTGATGGATTAAGTGTTACTCTATGTAAAGTACTTGAAGACTTCCAGGTCCATAATAAGCATAACTACTATGTAAATGTTAGCCATTATTATTTACAATGGCTAAAAAAATAATGTGTAAGTGGTTGTAGTGATGGTTGCACAGTTTTATAAGTAAAGTACAACAATGGCACTTTGCTATCAGTAAGTGTATGTGAATAAAAAGTGAAATGAAAAGAGAGAACGGCATAGAGTGATTGCAAACTGAATTTGCATGCGTATTGAGTTGCCTGAAAGCAAGGTCCAAGACAACAGGCTCAATGAAGTGTATTTAGCCAAGATTACAGTGGAGCTGCCAAAAACTCAGCCAACTACAGGGTTGCTACCTCCAAACAAAACAAAACAACAAAAATTGCTGAAGGATGGGGGATATTATCTAACTTCCTTAGGCTTTTGTCTTGTCAATTCATCAAGTAAATTACCAGGTTAACTGATTAAATCTCCTCAAAATAAAACTCAGTTCAGAAATCAACTTTGTTAAATAAGGACTGATGATCAAAGAAAGAAAGAAAGAAGATCTGAAAAAAAAAGAAGATCTGGAGCTATCAGAGAGGCTAGAATGTTTGAGGGTCTGAGACTTGTAAATAATGTTGTTTTCTTAAGAGTTTACTTATTTATTTTTAGGGAGAGGGGAAGAAAGGGGGGAAGAAAGGGAAAGAAACATCATTGTGTGGTTGCCTCTCTTTTGTCCCTAACTGGGGACCTGGCCCACAACACAGACATGTGCCCTGACTGAGAACCAAACCAGCAAGCAACTCTTTGGATCACAGGCCGGCGCTCAATCCACTGAGCCACACTGACCTGGGCTAAGTAGACTTTCTTCGGGGAGTTTTGTTCATACTGATATGAAGGTGAATCAGCCATCCTCTTTACTTTGGTCAGAGGTAAACCCTCTGAATACTTCACTACGACTTCTCTGTACAGGAATGTATGTGTGTCTGGATATGTGAGTATATCATTAGCTCATCTGCTGAACTGGATTTCCCTAAAATAATAAACCTAAAATCTCAAAATTTAAGAAATCTCCTCATCTTATGATCTGTAACAAATTACAGACACTATAAGTATTGGCTGTGTATAAGTTTTTATCTGTTGCCACCCTGTAAACATTACCATGCCTATCCATAGCCTCAATAGTGATATGAAGGGTACATAGGGACCAGTTTATCTCTTAATCTAGTGAACACTAAGCCCTTCTACAGAGTTTTTAAATTTCTCACAGAGAGTGGCACAATGCCATGCACATAATAGATAATAATTTGGTGGGCTTAGTGAATTACTTTATTAATGTATTCCAAGAGACAGTTGTTTTTTGTTTTTTTTTAGCAGTATTAAAATTCAGTATACATTATAAGACAGTACTGTTATTTCCTTTTGTCATAGAGTTAGCAAAATCAAACTTTTTCTCTCTAAAAATATATTAAATCAAATTGTTCCTATGTTATAAGTCTTAAGCCTTAAAGCAGGACTTTACATGAATCCATATTTAGTTACATCTTATTATTTTGTGGCCATTTTTCAGCCTGTCACAATCTTTTTGAATCCCATAAGATGGTTTCTCTCCCATCGTGTATCCTATATAAGTGTGATTGACCCCTTTTTCTGTACTTTGGCCTAAAATATTAATCAAATGTACAATAACATGGACAATATATGATCGCAGGATGCACACTCTTGGAGCTCTTGCTCTAGGCTGACATAAGGATGCAGTACAAAGAATGAACAGTTCATTGCTTTTGGTAAACAGTGGCAACATATTGCCACTAATTGCATCAGGGGCCTATGAGTATCTTTCCTACTCATAGCTCAGGGTAATACTGTCCTATTTTATCAATTTTGTACACAGCCTGAAGTCCATAAATAAATAGCTTTATTTTAAAACTTAAACAGTCCTTTCAATGGTGTTAAGTCATGTGAGTCAATACTGACCTATAAAATGAAGGGCTGAGATTGCTGGGCATTTTGTGAAGCATTGGCTTTTATACTAAAACGAGATAGAGTGCTCCCTTGTTGCCCCTGACTCCTGCACCCCTGCCCACACGGCTTCCATATAGGGTCATCCATCCATTTAAAATTCACCATAGTAAAGCCAAATAGTTTTAGCTGCTGTCTATGATCATTATATCCAGTGTTTCATTAAGGCTCAAAAATTGTATAATTTTGCCTATTTGTAATTCCATTATTCTTCCCACATTTGTTATCTGTGGTTTTCTATAAAGAAGACCTTTTCCTTATCAACTATTTGGTTTGTTTGAAAAACAACTCTATAGGAAATGCAAGACAAATACTTGATCTTTTACCTTAATCAGTTTTTGGAATAATGAGACGTTGTCCTAGCAACCTTTAAGGGTTATGGATAAGGATTTTTTCAAAAATCATTGTGAATTCTGTACCTTTATATGTGTTTCAATAAAATGCAGTCATTTTTTTGTGCTCATATTTTCCCACTTTTGGCCATGAGAGCATCTTTAAACTATTTTTTTTGTGTCCTTTGATATAACCCTATTAGTCTTTGATATTGTCTTTCGTTCACACATGGTGATGTTCATCCTTGCCCTTCTCCAGATGTGGAACCACATCTATTTTTCCAAAAGATCAGGGTATTTTTGTTGTTGTTAGTTTGTTTGAAACATAAGTAATATTTAGAGATAAAAATATTAACATAGCAGAGAGTTTTAATATTCATCATAATTCTGAAAAATGGTTAAAATACCTAATCAAAATGTGTAACTGTCTATAATTTTATGTGGCTTCTTTTTATCCTTGAACTTTTTTCATTTATATCTTTTATATAATTTTGTTCTAATGAAATATAATTTTAAGTTTTAAAGTATGTATATTATTATTTTATCAGAACACTAGCAACAAAAATTATGTATGAATTAAAATGTAGTTATTCTTTTTTTTGCAATCACATGTCTCTGTCTTAGATGCTTTAGTGTATTATGTAAACATTACATAATAGTTAATAAATATGTTTCTCCTAAGAATCTAAATAAATGTTCAAAACAGAAAACTTTTCTAATGAAAGGTTTTTAACATAAAAAGGTAATGTTAATTAATGAGAGGAAGAGATGAAACATTTTTCTCCTTTGTCTTGAAATCATGCAAAACATGCAACTGAGGCAGAGAATTAGAAAAAGAATATTTTCTTAGTTCTTTCTCATAACAGAATAATGTAAGGGCAGAGGGGAGGCCTTTCATAATGGATTAATGTAGCCCAGTATGCTTTTTACAGATTTTATTTATTTATTTTCTAGTTTATATTTTTATTGTTTATTCTATTATAGTCGTCCCAACTTTTTCCCTTTTGCCCACCTCTATCCAGCCCACCCCATTCTTCCACAATCACCTCTCCTTTGTCCATGTCCATGGGTGATTCATACATGTTCTTTGACTAATCCCTTCCCCCTCCTTCCACCATTACTCACCTCCCTCCTCTTCTCCTACAGCTGTCAATCTGTTCCAAGTATCCATGTCTCTGGTTCTATTTTTTCCTGTTAGTTTATTTTGTTCATTAGATTCCAGTTATGTGAAGTCATATGGTATTTGTCTTTGGTCCACTGGCTTATTTCACTTAGTATAATAGTCCCTCCATGCTATCGCAAAAGGTGGGACTTCCTTTTTCCCTTCTGCTACATGGTAATTTCATTGTGTAAATGTCCTAGTTTTTTTAATCCACTCAATTAGAAATGGGTACTTGGGCTATTTCCAACACTTGGTTATTGTAAATTGGACTGCTATGAACATAGGGGTGCCTAAGTTCTTTTGAATTGGTGTTGCAGTATTCTTAGGGTATAACCCAGCAATAGAATCACTGGGTCATAAAGCAGTTCATTTTTTAAATTTTTTTGAGGAAATTCTATAGGTTTTCCACAATGGCTATACCAGTCTACATTCCTACCAACAGTGCATTAGGGTTCCTTTTTCTCCACAGCCTCACTGAAACTTGTTTCTTGATTTATTGATGATGGCCATTCTGATGGGAGTGAAGCAATATCTCATAGTTTTAATTTGCCTCCCTCTGATGGCTAGTGATGTTGAGCATTTTTAACTATGTCTATGGGTAATAAGTTTTCCTTGGTCAAGTGTCAATTCAGGTCCTCTGCCCATTTTTAAATCATGTTGTTAGTCTTTCTGGTGTTGAGTTGTATGAGTTCTTAAAACATTTTGAATATTAAACCCTTGTCTGATTTTATCATTGGCAAATATGTTCTCCCATGCAGTCAGTTCCTTTTTCATTTTGCTGACATTTTCTTTAGCTGAGCAGAAACTTTTTCCTTTGATGTAGTCCCATTTGTTTATATTTTTATTTCCTATGCCCTAGGAGATAGTATATTGGCAAAAATATTGCCACATGGATATCTGGAACTGTACTGCCTATGTTTCCCTCTAGGAAATGTACTGCCTATGTTCCCCTCTAGGAAATGTACTGCCTATGTTCCCCTCTGCCTGTCTGACTGAGAGTCACAACCCCTACCAGGTCTTGTGTACTGTTGTACAGGTGCTGGCAGAACAAAAGTACCCAGAAAACCAAAACTGTGTCAGCAAAATGCCCCCTTAACACCACAGGTATATCAATAGAAAATGAGCAAAGGTTAATAACTATAAAGGATCCCCATCAATCCATGGAGTGAAATGGAGTAAGAAAATGGAAGAATAAAATATAAGGTTTAAAATAAATAAAATAGTGAACTTATAGAGACAAAATTGAAGAAAAACTGCAATAACAATGGCAGATAAGCAAAGATTAATAAATGTGGAAAGAGAATAAGAATATTATAAGAAACAGAAAAGAAAATATGAGATGTCTACATTAAAGAACAATGATTTTGAGGAATAGAGGGAATAGAGGGAGTAGAGGAATAGATGGAATAATAAGAGTAAGGAATAGAACCCAGGGTGAGAAAAGAAAAACATGGCATTCCAAACTCAAATAAGCAAGAGCAGGAGGAAGGCAAAATAAAGATATGTGGACAGTAACCTGTGAGATTAAAAAAACAAAACAAAACAAAACAAAACGGTGAACAAATGGAAAAAATTGAAGAAAATACTACAATAACCACAATATCCATGCCAAATAAGCAATGACTAAGAAAGGTGGAAAGAAAATAATATTATAAGAAAGGGAGAAAGAATATGAGGTGAATAAAGGAAAGAAAAATGGTTTTGAGAGGATGAAGGGAGGCAAAAGGAACAAGGCATAGAAGAGGGGAAATAATATTTAAAACAAAAATAAGAAAGGGAAGGAAGAAGACAAGATGGAGTAAGACAAGGGAAGGGTCAAGGTTTAATGTGAGATTTGAAATAAAAATAAAATAAATATAAAAATATAAATACAAAGAATAAAAAAGAGAAAAATAGTGAATTAGTTGGAATACAATTGAAGAAAAAATGTTTAAAAGGCTATACAAGAGAAAATTCAATTACTGAAGAAGAACAGGGTGGAATTCATCTAAGCAGACTTGTTTGCCTTCTGCCTTCTCCTTCTGGATCTGCCTCTGGGTTTTTATTAGCTCAGGGCCCAAGGATGGGTCATCCAGCTTTTAGCAGCGGGACATGCACCAACTTCACCTGCCTCTAGAGGGGCTTTTATTCCCCAATGTCTTTTACTTAAGTACTTCTTGGCCTCCCCTAAGAGGCGCTGTTCATTCTGGAAAAACTGGGTGTGTTTCCCTGCTCCTGTGCTACCCATTTTCATCTGTCCCAGGTTACTTCCAATAATGTGTCATTTCTTGTGAACTAGCTGTCCATTTCAATGGAAGGGCCAATCTCTGGAAGACAGTTGCTCTTTCCTGCTTGGTGCTGATGGCAGCTGTGTGTGAGAGCTGAGGATGGGCAGAACCTGATTTCCACTGCTGCACTGATTTCTGATCTCCCTGCCTTGCTGGACTCAGTGAAATAAGGGTCTAGGAACCAATGTATTTTGTCTCCCTGAGAGAAGTTAAAAATGGGGCCTTTAGGCATTCCTCTTGCTGTCTTTCTCCTGTGTCTAGGCAGCCTGCAAGGGATTCTTGAGCCCATTTTGACGGTTATGCAGAGCTTCCAGGTTGGATGTGGACGCTAGTGCTTCCAATCCTGCAGGAGGCAGGGGCTAGGTATGTCTTCTCCTTCCCAGAGGTTTGAACCCTGCTGGGCCAGGGGCCAGAAATCCCTTTGCTGTGCAACTTTCCCATCTCCCTACCCAGCTGTATTCAGCAGAAACAAATTGCTCTTACATTTAATCTTGTCCCTTTGCTGGCAGGACCACTGCATATACACAGGGTCTCTGCCCAGCATGCTTTAGCTCCCCTTTTAAAAAGTCTTTCTGTGGCACTCCTAGGGCAGTACCACATCACTGCCTGGTTCTCCACAACAAACCAACTCTCCCAAAAGCCAAAAGTTTCTCATGGTCATGGCTGGTCTCTGCCCAGCCCAGGTGTAGCCATTGATCATTTTGGGAGATGGAGTCCCTTTCTGCGCTCTCCCAGTTGGTGTTTGGCACTGCATTATGGATGTGCTGTTCCCTGTGTATGTAGTCTGGATCTTCCAGACCCCTTATGTCCTCCTAAGTCACTCCCAGCCAGGGTCTGGTGGTTCCCTGTGTGGGACTGGGGCCCTCGGCCCTGGGAGGAGAGGGAGACACAAAGCTATGATTTCTGATTAGTTTCTCTGCTGCTGCAGGCACCATGCACAGGGCATATCTCCTTCAATTTATAAAATCCCCTTACCACCCATTTTGAAGCATCTTTTGTACTCCTTAGCTTTAGAACTTCCTATTGCCCTGGCTGGTGGCACAGTGGATGGGGCGCCGGCCTGTGAACCCAGAGGTCGGTCCCTGGTTCGATTCCCAGCCAGGGCACATAACCAGGTTGCAAGCCAGGTCTCCAACCAGGTCTATGGCTGGAGGCAGGTGAAAGGCAACCATACGTTGATGTCTCCCTCCCTCCCTCTCTGCTTCTCCCTCCCTTCCTCTCCCTCTAAAAAGTAATAAACGAAATCTTTAAAAAAAAAAGCTTTAAAAACAAAACAAACAAAACTTTCTATCAATTAAGATTCCATTGATTGTTCAGGTTAATTGTTGGAAGATCAGCTAAGAATCTGAGTTGGAAGCAAGAGCAAAGGCACTCAGCTTCCACCTCCTTGGCCACCATCTTCAATGACAAGAATTAATTAATTCTTCAATTGCAATATTTAAAATATTATGATTATTGAAGATGACAATAAACAAGAACAAGTACACAATGAACAAGTAGACAAGGCACAGAGTCTTTGAGTACTCTATTTACCAGGATGAAATAATGTACGTTTGAGCAACACTTCATTAGCTTTGCTATGCAATAGGACTTCTCCTTAAAGCAGCCCATGCATTGTTTGACGATAGTGAAAGGAAGAAGAATTGAGGTCATAAAAAAGCTGTGTCTTCACTCTTCTTCCATCGTCTTTGATATACGTATTTTAATTCAGAATATAGTGCCATTGACTAAATCACTCTGCTTCTAATTTAACACATCACTCGGGAGATTTCACACTGTTCCTTTGTTTGAGTCAGGGGTTCAGATTTTTGAATCCAGGCACAAGGTGCCATAGTAAGGTTCTGGATGGATAAGAGGTAGATCATGCTTTTCTTTTCAAAGAGGAAAAAGAACAATAATCCAAGAGGTAGTGAGAAGGAGGAAAACCAGTAGATTGATTTAAGAATACATGAATTTTGAAGATCAGATAACTGATTCACTTAAAATTTTTATGCTTGCATATCTCATTGAATAGTCTTTCTAAACCACCAGCAATACCTCACTTTGAAGACTGCTGTGCTAAAATATCTATACAATAGTGAGATTAAAGTTTCCTAGATTCAGCACATGCATGATTGTAGTAAATCATGCCAGGTTGCTTTGTTTGGCTGAACCATTTTACACATCCTTACCAGTAAATATTCCACTTCTTTTTAGTATTGTCAACATTTGTTATTATCCAACTTTTTTTCCAGTCAGATAAGTATAAGTTGGTATTTCAAGAGTTTTAATTTGTATTTATCTGATTAATTGTATTTTTTCCTATGAATGTAGTTTTTTTCTTTCTGTGACTTTTATTTTTGAATTCTGTGTCCATTTTCTATTATTTTTGTCTTTATCTAGTTAATTTAAAGGACTTTCCTGCATGTTCTTGACTACCCCTTTTAGAATTGTAAATATCCTCTCAAAATATGTCTGTCACATTTTATTTTTATCAATAGTAACCTACTGTGAAGTTAAATAATTTCTAGTGTAGTCAAAGTTAATAATTACTTTACTACAATATCTGCTTTATCCTCTGCTTTCTGAGTATTATTTAAAAATTATGTGCTTACCCCCAAAGCAACATATATTTCCTTAATTTAATTTATTAGCATTACTTTTTACCTTTTATATATAGATTATAAATCTGTTTGGAGTTTATTTTGAGTATAAGGTAGAGGTTCAACTTTAATTTTCTTCATATAATGAACCTAGTTTCCTCCAAATATCTTTTACATAAATACTCTATTATAGATTTCTATTACTATTTTATCATGTATATAATATCTGTTTTTGTATGAATAGATCTGTTTATATACTTTACTCATTCTCATTTTACTTATTTGTTTATTTCAGTTGTAATTTTATGCTGTTTTTATTACTATAGATTTATAATGTGTCATAATGCTTCTAAGATTTTCTATGATCTTTTTTGAAGTGGATTTAATAATACTAATTTTTAATTTGAGGAGTATACATCTTAGAATTGGGGGGGGCAATGTTGGATTTGTTTAAAATAATTCTGCTGATCCTGCTGGTATTTTTATTGGGAATTGCATTTAATTTCTAGATTAACCTATAATAACACAAGTCTTTACAATGGTATCTATGAAAAAGGTGGCAATCACTAGTTATTTAAATCTACTTTTATAATTTTAAAATTTTCTCTGTTAAGACTTTGTGTATTTTTGACCAAGATAATTTCTAGATACTTTTGAATATTTTGTAGTCATTTTGAATGACAATTTCTATTATATATTCAAATTGGTCTTGCCGATATTAGACAGGTGACTGTATTAATTTGTGCAAATATAGTAATGCTAGTTGTGCATGTTGTTCTTACTTTTAAGTATTTAAAAAGTTTATATGACATATCTGATGATTTTACTATGTAAATGATCATACCATCTAAAAATGCTTATACTTTTACCACAGTATTTTTAAAATCTTGATGCCTCTTAATTTCTTTTTCTTGTGCTTTTACTTTGGGTAGAACCTGAATGACAACAGTGATAATGGGCATCTTTGTCCTTTTTCCAGATCTGTAAAGGAGTACTTGTTACTAGGAAACTTATTGTATACTTGGTATATAATATTTGTGAAGTTCCAGAAGTGCCTTACTATCTTAAGTATTCTAAAAATATAGTATTGATACATACTACAACATGGATGGATGTCAATGCATTGTATGAACAGACTCAAAGGCCACATACTGTGTAATATGTGACATTCTGGCAAAGGCAAACTATACGGCTTAAGAACAGATTAGTCATTATTAGGGTAAAGGAAAAGGAGGGTTTAACTATAAAGGATTAACACAAGTGTGTGTATATGAAGGGCATAATAGAACTATTCTGTATCTGGATTATAGCAGTGTTACCCAATTGTGCATTTGTCAAAACACACAATTGTACACTAAACAAGCAGATTTCTTATTTATGGAAGTGGGTTCTTGCAATGTCTAAAGGAAAATAATTTCCTGAGACCCACACAGGAGGATGTGGCTCTGTGGTATGGTTTCTTGAAATGTACGTACAGTTTAGTGGGCAGCCCTCCTGACCTCCCAATGTCCCATTGCCTACCATCTTGCCATGGAAAAAGTCCAGCCTTGTCCTCAGTAGGGCCAGAATGAAAGCCACTGCCCAGAGTTTATGCTTCCTACTACAGTCTAGTCCAACATCTGGCTAGCTTAGTGTGTGTTTCCAGCTGTAGTCCATTGCTGTACTTTGGTGTTCAGGCTCCCTCTTGCAGGTTGGGATCACATGGCTGCTAAAGTCATGTGGCCATGGAGAGAACAGGTGAGTGAACTATGTGAGTGCAGGTTATAAGCAAAAGAGAAAGAGCTTCCTTCTTCCCCTGGGTTATACAACCAAGGGCTAGGTTTGAGGCAGACCAGGTGCTTTCTCAAAATGTCCAATCAACTTTCCAATGTTTTCCAAGCTTTTGTTAGTTATGCTGATCAGCCTCTATAGTCCAGCAGTTTCCATAGCACCCCCCAATAGCACTCCCAGTCTGGTACCTAAGGGGGCAAAGAAGAAGTGTAAGTCCCCTTGGCAGAACAATGCTATGATCCCCTGGAGTGAGGAAAGTTGTAGCTTCCTTGTGAAGCAAACAGGCCACTCCTTTCCAGTTTATTAAACTCATTGTCTAATCTCTTTTGCTCCCTTTCTCAGAATCTAGCCAAACAACAATGGTAACAGACTCACTGCATGCACATTGAAAAATAAATTTTAAAAAGCACTGTAGTAATATAGTTTATGCTCAAAGCAATTACCATATATTTTCCAATTACTATTCTTACTTTCATTTGATAAATACCCAGAAGTGGAATTGCTGGGTCTTATAACTATTCTATTTTTATTTTTTTTGAGGAATTTCCATATTGTTTCTAAGTGGCTGCACTAATTTACAATCACACCATCAGTGCACATCCCCACCAACAATTTTTGATAATAGTTATTAAACAGGTGTGAAGTAGTATCAAACTGATTTTTATTTCCCTGATGATTAGGGATGTTTTGATTACTATAGCTTTGTAGTATAGTTTAAATTCAGGGACCATGATCCTTCCAACTTTGCTCTTCTTTCTCAAGATTTTGTTACAGAAAACAGAATTGACCCAAGAACAAGACCTTCACGAGGTAGGGAGTAACAAAGAAACTTTATTTAATGCATGTGGGCTCAGTCGAGTACTCTCCAAAGGCTGAGCCCCACGTTCCCTTTTAAGCAGGTTTTATCCAGGAGTGCTTGGGATTTTTCCAGGCAGGGTTGCAGTTCTGGTAGTTTTGGCAGTTCTGGCGCCAAGCAATAATACAGAAGCCGGGCACCGAGTGATAATACAGAAGCAAGAGCAGCTGGGGTTGCAGTTCCCTTATCAATTTCTTTGATTATTTAGGATCTTTTATTGTTACATATAAATCTTAAAATCATTTGTACTTGTTCTGTGAAAATTCCATTAGTATTTTAATAGGGATTGTGTAGAATCTTGCTTTGGGTTATGGGTATTTTAATAATGTTATTTTTTCTAATCTGTGAGCCAAATACATTCTTCTATTATTTGTGTCTTATCTTTTACTTTCTTTGTTAAATTTATACCCAGGTATTTTGTTTTATTTTTGTGATGCAATTGTAAATAGAAATTTTTTCTTAATTTCTCTTTCTGATAGTTTGTTACTTGTGTGTAGAAACACAACACATATCTAATGTTGTGTTCTGCAACTTACTGAATTTATTAATTAGTTCTGAATTTATTCATTAGTTCTAGTCTTTTTTTAAGATTTTTTTAATTTATTATTTTTAGAGAGAGGGGAAGGGAGAGAAGCAGTGAGAGAGAGAGAGACATCAATGTATGGCTGCCCTTCATCTGCTTCTAGCCATGGACCTGGCTGGAGACCTGGCTTGCAAACTGGTTATGTGGCCTGGCTGGAGAATCGAACCAGCGACCTTTGGGTTTGCAGGCCGGCAACTTATCCACTGTGCCACTAGCTAGGGCTTTTTTTTTTTTTTTGAGGAGTCTTTGGTGTTTCCTGTGTATAGTATTATGTCATCTGCAGTGACTATTTTAATTTATTCTTTCTTTTTGAATGTCTTTTATTTATTTTCTTGTCCAATTGCTATGGCTAGGATTTACAATACCATATTGAAATAAGAGTGATAGGAGTGGACATTCTTGTCTTGTTCCTGTCTTAGAGAAGAAGTTCTGAACTTTTCATTAAGAATGATGTTAGCTGTGAGTTTATCATATATTGTCTTTATTATGTTGAGATGGGTTCCTTCTATAGCCACTTGTTGAGAGCTTTATCAAAGATGGATGTTGATTTTTGCTAAATGTTTTTTTTTCCTGCATCTGCCTCTAAGTCTGAATTGAGGAATGATGTCTTTATTTCATAAAATTAAACAATTTTAAGGATTTTTGATCTGTGATTAGATACTAAAGCAGTGATGTAAGAAAATTCAGCAGAAAGTTAAGGAGGAGAAAGGTTAAGTAAGAGGCAAGGGTACTATTTAAAGAGGTGCTTTTAGAGTTTAATTAGGGGTTAATAGAGACTTGAAGTGACAGCCAGAGAGAAGGTAAAAACTAAGATTAAATATCTCAGAGAAAAGGGAAATGAACATGACTTGGAGATTGACTTGGTCAAAAAAAAAAAAAAAGAAAGAAAAGTCATAGGAATCAAACAAAGATGACTGAAATTTCAATAAGTTTGTAAGGCAAGGGAGTCAAGGAGATTATAAATTTATATTCAGGTAGGGGTCTGAGTCGTTATTTTAAAACCACATGCATAGGTTCAAAAGTAGCCTAGAGAAGCAGATGTGAGAACATTGAAAGCTTTTAATGTCCTTATAACTGGTCACATTCTACTCTGTCTCAGCTCTTCTGCTAGAACAACACAAGTTTCCCTGGGGGTCCTTGTGCTCCAGCCCACATTCCCGAATATAATGGTCTTCTCAGACAAGCACTTTCATGAAAACAAAGCCCAATAATATTTAGTGGACTTTGTCACTCTGTATTTCTAGACAAAGGATTGCTCTCTTCATGTTTCAACACTAGCGTAATCGAGTTTTCTATATATCCCCACTCTTGCGCTCCACTCAAGTTGCAATCCACTCAGCTGAAAATAATGATTAATTAATTCTCTGTATGCTGAAATTGAATTCTTTCATGCTGAGGGCAAGTGGATGGCTAAATCAAGAGTCTAGGCTCCTCTCTGCATTTCTTATTATTTTTCCTTCGTACCTCCTCAATGCTGAATCTAATTTCCCTTAACCTTTCCCGAATCACAAAAATAAAATGCTGTTGGTTTTGCCCAGGTAGATGATTTAAAGATTAAAATGGAGGTGCTGTGTAGGAATGCCGAACTATTCCAGATGCAGAACCTTTGCACATTAAAAATCCCAAGAAGAGAAAGGCAGATCCTTGTCCATTCTTGTCCATATCCTGGGCCTGTATCTCAGCTCTTTCCAGAAGAACCTGTCTTCAGCAGGCCATGTCCTTTCTGACAGCTTTCAGGGTCCCAGCTGCCAGTGCTTGGCTGTCTTCCTTTGCCTGAGGCCTGCAGGATGCTTCAGCAACTCCAGCCCAAGAGTTTATATTCCGGCTCTGGCAGTGGTTTGGAAACCCCCACTACCTTTTTTCTTTCTCTTTTTGTTTTGTTTGTGTTTTTGTTGTTGTTGTTTAATTTACACATTGCAGAACTGTCATGCTGACTGCCCCTCCCCTCAACAGCTGTCAGCCACCCTTACATGAAGATCTTCAGAGCCAACAAGAAACAAACAATGTAGAAGGGAAATTTCAAAGTGTATTCAGAGAAACGTGTTACTTCAAAGGCACTAGCGAGGTCCCCCTGGAGCTCATTACTGTAGTCTGTGAGATAAGGCAGGGAGGGAGCTGCTCAGTTGGTTCCTGGGGGATGAAGAAAATGGAAAGAAAAAAAAGCCCACAAGAAGTGAAGTTTAGCCATTTTTTTTTAAACCATCAACTCTATATATCCATTAGAGATGAAGGAATATGTCTTATCCCTTTTGTGAGCCCTAGAACTTGTTCATTTTACCTAGTAGCCCTCCTTACACTCCCCTCACCCTAAACTGTGAGCTCTTTGGCAGAGAATGTTTTTTCCATTGTGAAATCAGTACAGCTGTAGCAGGGGATGGTAGTGACAGGGGACAGGCTGCACTCCACTGAATAGGAGCAGTTGAGGTGATGGGGCAGAAGAGAGGGGAGTGGCCAAGATACCCACCAGTCTCATACTATAGGGTAGAAAGTCTAAGGGAACTCTGGATGTAGCTCCTTTCACTTACTGGGAGCTGGATTTGTTTTAGTAGCAAAAGTTACAGCTATGAGACTGTTTTAGGCAAAAGTGACCCAGAAAGCAAAATCTATTTCAGTAATAAAAGATTTTTCTCATGCTTTAGATTGTGCATAACTCTTCTATAGCTTCTAAAGCTTTCCTTGCTTTTTTCTGACAAGCTTGTCTTGATCATTAGATCATGACTTTTATTTATTTTTTAGTTTTTTAAAGATTTTATTTATTATTTCCAGAGAGAGAGGAAGGGAGAGAAGCAGAGAGGGAGAGACACATCAATGTATGGTTGCCTTTTTCACCTGCCTCCAGCTACAGATCTGGCTGGAGACCTGGCTAGTTATGTGCCCTGGGCTGGGGAATCGAACCAGCGACCTTTGGATTTCCAGGCTGGCACCTTATGCACTGCACCACCAGCCAGGGCCTAGATCGTAACTTTTAAAGTCAAGGAAAATGATTTTTGCATTTTTTTGTTTGTTTGCCTTTTCATCTTTGAACTGAGTCTAAGATATAAAAGATTTCAAATAAAATTGCTTTTGAACTTGGAATATTTTTACTGCTGTTTTCTTTAAATTTATTTTTCAATATATATGCAGTGAACCCACTCCTGTTCTATGTGTTTGGACAAATGTGGAGTTGGAAAGCAGCACTGCAATCAAGACAGAGAGCGGGTTCATTACCTATCCCCCCACACCAGCACACTGTGCTAACCCTTTGTAGTTAAGCCCTTCTCACCCTTTACCCCAACAGTGAATGATCTACTCTTTGGGCCCATAGTTTGCTTTTGTCAGAATGTCACATAAATGGAATCATCCAGCATGTCGCCTTTGAGTCTGTCTTCTTTCAATTCACAATGCATTTGACATCTATCTTTGTTGTAGCATGTATTAGTTATTTTGTTTATTTTATTACAGAGTAGTGTTTTCTCAGAAGGACTTATTACATTTTGTTCATTCCAAAGAGAAAGACATGTGGGAGTGTTTCCTCTTTGGGGTGGTTACAGATAAAACTGCTATAAACATATAGTACAGGTTTCTGTGTGAATAAAGGTTTTCATTTCACTTGGATACCTATCTAGGAGTAGGTCATATGCATTTATTGGTTTAAGTGAATTTATGAATGAATTGACCAAAATCATGTATTTATTTGTTTTTGTTTTGTCCTATTAGCTACTCTCACTTTTTTCCTTAACATGCCATCAACATGAGAAAGCTATTAATTCCATTGCCTCTTTCACATTCAAATCTAGTTTCTACTGTTTTCACCTCAATCTCCATTCCAAGTGTGAAAATGATTTAATGAGGGGGTTAGTTTTTATTTACAGAACTTCCAGGGTGTAGAGCTCTTAATCCCTTTTCTTGCTCTTTTGGCTGAGCAGGCCTGATCTTCCTATGGTAAAAGGGCAAGGAGACTGGCAAGTTCAAGTTTATCTTACCTCAAGGAGAAAATTCTACCTCCAGAGTTTCCTTTTTAAAATGTGGCCAGCTAATTCTGTACTATTGTAAATCTAGAGGTTTTTATACCTCGCTACATTGATGAGGTAAGAATAGCCTGTGAATCTCTTTGTCTTAGTGCATAAATATAGAAAGAAGGACTATTTTGGACACACCATTTTAGAGAATATCACTGAACTATTACTATGTATAGTATGGTCAACTCTGATTTAGAAAGCATTGTGCATGAGACTTGATCCCCTATGAATCATGCACCTGGGGCTGTACTGAGCAAAACTGATTAAAATAATTGTTCATTTTTGTTCTTTTGAAATAACTTTTCCCCAACCAGTCTCATAAAGATGTGTTTTACTGTAGTGTAAGTTCATCAATATACTTTACATTGAATGTAGTTTATAATATATTAATTTGAAGTGAAACATCCATTATAAATTAAATATTATACTGGTTCCTTCTTCTGAGTAATCCCAATTTCTTTTATGTCATGTTGAGACAAGCCAGACTTCAAATGTACCATCAAGTTATACTCAATGATAATGGCCTTCATTTGTGTCCATCAAAATTGTGATCATTATAAAATCAAATTATGTATGATTTGATGAGCAATAGCCTAATGTTAACACCTATGCAAGGAATACATTTTAGAAACTTTATCACCATTACCGTCAAATAGCTTCATTCTTCTCATCTATATTTAGGTTATAGACCCATTTGAAAATCTAATAAAAACCCTTTCCAGGCAAAAAGAAAAAAAAGGGATCTACACATATGCAAACAAAATTTTATTTACAGTTTCAGGGAGGTGAGAGAATACGTAAAGTACATCTGTATATACTTTTCTTAATGATCTATGTTCAGGTTAAGAACTCATGGAAAAATAATATTGCATATATATACATACTTGTTTGACTTGTTGCCTTCATATCTTCCTGCCCCATGTCAAGCTCCATGCCCTAGAACTCTCCCTTTCAGGTCTTTGGGAAAGAGTTTAGTCACTAAAGCTAACCAGGTCTGAATGTCAATCCTGCTTCTATCACCAGCTACATCACCTGAAGTAAAGCTCTTCAATTCTTTGAGTCACCGAGGATTATTAGGATTGTTGAAAAGGCTGCACAGAGGTCAAATGGGTATGTGACTCGAGAAATTATAGGGTTTCTTCACGTGAGTGTACCAGTCATAAGTTTTTTTACTTTGCAAAGGTAGAAGAAAGAGCTAGAGCCAAAAGGCAGGGAGATATATCAGAAGTGAGTAGAAAGGAGACAGAGATGGGAGCAAGGTAATGTGAAGAGTCTGGAAACTCGACTAAAAGAGGAAAAATTAAAACCCCAATATCGGTGTCTCTAATCCATATTAAACACCTTCCATGCTGCCTGTTCCAATTTCTTTCTCTAGAAAATGTATTAGCATGAGAACATGCATCATTAGTAGACTTTTTTTCTATCCTCTTTCTCTTTTTCCGTCTGAATTTAAGAGTATTTAAGCCCTTGCTTATTATTTGAATGGAACGAGAAAATACTTAACGTATTTCTAACATAAATAACCCATGTTCTTATTTGCTACATAAGTCCCTACACTAGTTACTTGAAATATCTCTATGTTCTAATCTTTGGAATCTTAATTTAGGCATTTGTGTGCTGCAAAGAAATCCCCCTGTGGCTTAATGTCTTTAAACTGTATGTATTTATGCTCCTGAATCCATTTAGGTTCCAGCAAAGCATGCATTTATAAAGTGTGTTGCTGTTTGCATAGTATTTTCAAATGAGTATTCACATCAGGGCATCATAGGGACTGAGGTTCAGAAAAGCTTAGTGACTTCACCAAGGTCACACAGCAGAAATGTCAAACTAATACCTAGGTCAGTTAGTTCCATTTTCATGTACAAGCAAATGTTCTCTACCTGATAAGTAAAACCAACAAAAAATATTGTTAACTGTTTATTTTAATTATTATGTACATTTGTATATGTGTGTGTATATATGCATATACGTACGTAATTGCATTTATAATCCCACACATAAGCATTTTTCTTCTTGTCTTGGTATTTCATTAGTTCCTTCAGCATCTTTGTGAGTTCTAATAGTTTTCATTTTATAAACAGAATAGCTCAGACACAGTGAGGGTTCAGTGAACTGAATATTTCTGTATCTTGGAAAAATCTTCAGAATACTAAGCATGCAGTTCTGGAGCTAGCAACCTCCCTCAGAGCAATAACCTAGCTCAATAATTCTCATTCAGCTTTTTTCAATAATAAACAATAGGTGTGCTTCTAAGATTTGTCACAGTTTTAAGATGACAAATTGAGCCATGCATTAGTGTGATGGCCCATCACTGCCTTCATACTGTTTTAGTCATTAGTACACACACTGTCTCATGAAAATGTCCAAATGAAACAGACTTTACTTATAAGTACATGTGAACTGGCTTCAGGGATTTTTTTTTTTTTTTCTTTTCTGATAAGCAAAGAATATCTAATCACCTATAATTTTAAGTACAGAAGTATGAGCAGCATTTTTCCACATGAGACATTAAATTATCAGACTCACAATTAAGATATTCAGAAATGCAAACTATTACTAAGTAGGAAAACTTCATTAAGCTAATACCCCTGTTCAGTGGAGTCCTTTGTCCCTATAATAGGTGGGCCCAGTCACAATGCCTTCCTGCCTCATCATAGACATTGACCTGGAGACCACTAGGCAGGGCATTAGCTTCAAGCTGAATCCTGGTTTTCATTTCAAGAGAATATGAAATTCTGGGAGAAGACAACTTGGGGAAAGACTCCTGGGAAGCCTAACTCACAGGACTTAGGGATAAGATGATCCCCCAAAATGAGATGAAACCTGTCTTTGGACATTTGGTGAGTACAGCAACAAACATTAGGCCTGATCTTCAAGCCCCAGATAGGGAATGAGTGGGGTAGGCCAAGGCCGTTAGAGTGAAAGGGGATTCTCCCCCAGTATGGTGGCTGAGTCACCTCTCTCACTGAACTCTGCAGACGGGGTGTGACCTTCCAATGGGACTCTGCCTTCATCTGTTCTTTAGTTGCGTAAACCTGTCCCCAAGCTTTATCCCTGACCTAGTGTTTTTTTAACATCTCCTTCCTGGATAGATGCCACTGACTCTTCTTCATCCCTTGGGAGTTAGTAATGTAATGCACCTGGATCACCTGGACAACCATGTTGTGACTCTACTTTCTGCCTTGTTTTCCATCCTGCCTGTGAAATGGAGGAGTTCCTAGGCCTGACCACATAGAGATTTTCTTCTGTCCCTTTCTTACCCCTTGTTTGCTGCAATGACATATCTCACCCTATAGCTGCTCCCATCTCTGCAGACCCCATCTCACAAAATTTCCCCTCCCCCCACCCATACCATTAGTCCTTCCCTGCATTTCCAAAACTCTTGTCTTTCCGGTTATTACACATATGATTTTTCTTCCTCCTAGATATATGCTTTTCTTCCCTCGAGTCCTGAATGCTATTCCAAAACTGGAATCTGACTTAGCTTCTCTCTTTCTTCTGTTAATTTTGGAAACTCAAAACTAGTACTTTTAATATTTATTTACCCTGAGCCAAAGCCATAGAGATCCCACCAATGTTATCCTCTCATTTCCACCTATAAGCTGCCTAAAGGGAGTAGAGTTGAGATGTCCTCATCAATGTACAAAAAGTGAGGAAGAAAGAGGAATGAATCTTCCATCCAAGTTAGCAAAAGTGCATGGGGTAAAGAGGAAATAGTCAGAAGAATGTAATCCTGGATGTCCCCTGAAGACATCATTGATTGTGGAGTTTCCTTTGTTCATTCATGCATTTTATTTTTTTCAACAATTATTTTTGAATTCTTATTTTACCTGAAGCACTATGTCAGATTATGGGTAGAAGAATATTAGGCACTTATGTTTACCAAGCAATGTGCTAAGTACTTTATAACTAATTTCTCATTTAAGGCTCAAAATAACACAGAGAATTAAGTACGATGGTTAGCTTCACTTTAAAGGAGCTACGGTCAATTTAAATGTTAGCTTGTTAAAGGTCACATAGTTAATGAAGTAACCCCACTATATTCCTTTGCTTCTTGGATTAGGATCAAGTACATCATGCATTAAGGATCAAGCAAATTGTGCATTGTGGCAATTATTAAGTGCCATAAGGAAATTTCATATTTGTAAGGAAAGAGGGCAGACTTTCAAACAACCAATAAGCAAATAGCCTGTTGGTAAATTAGAATATGACTCTTTCTTACTTATTTTAGGGATATTGTTATTACTTTACATGCTACAAACTCATTCTTATTTAAATGGCATATATACACACCGCATATATGTTTTTTGGTATAAGAACAATTATAACTCCAAACTGTGAAAAAAATGCTATCTCAGAAGGCATCAAATTAAAAATAGAACTTGAAATAGGTAGAGAAAACCAGCCTATTACACACTACCTCCATCTAAGATTTTCCAGTGTTTCTAGCCATGAAATGATCTTTCTGATTACTCTTGCTGTAGCTAGGTATAACTGCAGAGAATAGCATCTCAGCCCACAGACACCATAAAAATCCTCAAGAATGCCTCTTGGGGATTCTGTTGCATCCACTTTCTATCCTCCAATCAGAGATGCCTACCCTCTTTTCTGAACCAATGAAAAGGGATACTTTTAAGACGCTGTCAAGATTTGGGACAGAAAATGTAAATGCATGGCTTACCTGAGAGCAGTCAACTGTGTTTGGGCTCCCCCTAGCCATTTAAAAGTGGATTCTCAGCATCCAAGCAATTCAGCTGAATGCTGGACTCAAATCCCTGTGTGAGGAAGAGCCAAGATTTTATCTCTTCTCTGTCTCCCTTGTTTACTCTTTGAATCCACTGTTGTGATTACATCCCAAAGCGAACTATGGGTGAAAGGAGAGCAGCCTTGGTTAGAAGAGGGTATTCAGGGTCGAGAATGAAACTGGCAAATGTTACTATGGGGATTGTTCTTAGAAATCCTTTATGAATGCCTTACAAAAAGAACATCAATCCCCCTTGTCAATATCTTTATTGGCTTTATTTTCCCCCAAAGGGACTGAGCTGATTGTGCTCCCTTATTAAAGCACCTGAGCCTCACATCTAACTTCTGCTATTTTTGCATGTGATGTCAATTCATCCTTAAGTAGCTGGGTGGGTGGGCAGGATGGAAGGAGTCTGACTGGAAGGCATCAGGGACAGTGAAAGCAGCTACCTGGCAGCAGTGGCAAGAGATGTCCCCAAGGCCTTCCCACATTACAAGAGCTTCTGCTAAACAAAGAAAGCTTCAGAAATGGGAAAATTAGAGGTGTTTCAGCTTTCTCTTTCTTACCAAAGCCTACTGTTTCTGTCCCTGTTGAAATACAACAGAAGACATCCCCAAGTGGCTTCCCATGCCATCAAAGCTCTGCCTTTCGGGCACTGACATTTCAGCGTGTTTCTCTCTTGTATCCTACCATTACACTGTGGGAATTCTAAAGCTCCAAACATATGTAGCGTAATATATTGGTTAAAGTGATTCACACACTGTTATCCAAGGAGCACTGCTGAATAGGTAGAATGAAGTCACTGATTGTTTCTTTGAATGGAATTAAATGAAGTCTTTGAATCTAAAAATATTAATTCAGCACTTGGTAGGTGCAAGGTACTATTCTGAGAATCCAAAATTATTTAGCTATCTTCATATCCATTCAGGATGTTGCCGTCTCATGGGGGAAGATGGGCTGCTACACATTAAGAGTATTAGATAACAAGGCAGAGTGGGACACTTCGGGAAATGGAAGCAAGGTGCTCTGGGAGTATTGGGTGGGGAGCAAATCCTCTGCCTGTGATGGAGATTGGGTCAGGAGAGAAGCACCAGGAACAATGTCATAGGCTGAAGAACATTTATACAGACACAGTCAGAATGGACAAGGTTTTGACAGGCTCAAATAAGAAATCACAGAGGATTATGGAAAGAGAACACTTTGTGAAGAAGGAAAGTAAAGGTGAGAAAGCCTATAAACTCTGCAGTTGTCTTCCATGGCTTCAGTGAGGATGGCATGGATGGGGGCCCAAGAAGGAGGCTGACAGGAGGGGTGGAGCCTGATTATGAAAGACCTTGAATGCCACGAGAAGGAATTTGCATTTATTGTGAAATCATTGGGCTCTACGCTGAATTTCTAAGTGAGGAGCTGGCATTAATTATTAAGCTGATATTACCAGGGCAAGTAGGAAACCTCTCAAGGCTGAATGAGAGAGGGGTGGGAAGGATACAGCAATCCATCCTGAGAGAGAAAGCAGATCTTCAATGGGGCAGTGGTACTGGGAACCAGAGCAAGCCAACAGTGCAGTTCAATCTGGGAGGGTTCCCATAGCCTGGATTATTCTTGAGCTGCCCCAGAGGTGGGTTTTGCCTTCACCGTGCTGAACTGTGTTTAACAGCGGACAGGTGTGCTGTTCTCTGGTTTTATGCTAGCTTTCTTTTCAACAAAGCTCCACATAAATCCGGCTTTCTATTAGTTTCTATTCCTAGCACACTCATAATCCTCTTTCCTACTCTTACTATAACTCTATTTTATGTTGAATGATAAGAGTTACCCACAACCAACTGGCTCATTTTCTAGATTCAGAATTGTTAAACAAATGAGCCAAACCAAACAAAACAAACAAAAAAGCCCACCATAGGATAAAGTTATCACAGTGATCAGTATGAGAACAAACATAGACACAGGTGTTATTAGACTTAGCACTTAACCCTCAACCACATTTGTCTCCCACTACTCTCAATCTACTAATGCCACATATGAATTAACAATATGCAAAAACTCATCTGGCCCTCCAGTTCACAAAAAGTACTTTAGTGCTATAGTATTAAGCAACATTTAGATAATTAATGCATGTCTGCTGTCATAATGCAGTGATTTTGCCAGAATGTATGTGGGAGAATGTAGATGGATTAAACACATTTATATCTCTTGAAAAATTGAGAGGTTATGTCAAAGTAAAATATCAGCTGTGCATAGTTTCCCTGTTTATTTTTTTCTCTAATTATTGAACAAATTTCAAATTGAGCTGTATATGTGAATCTGAGACACATTAGGGTTATTTATTTTTACCTAATGCCAATCAGAATATATGAGATTGCCATTTCTAAAATAAAAATGATTCTCTCTGAACATTACCACAGATTTGAAATGATACATAATACTTTCTCCCAGACCCATTTAAACAGTACAATAAGTGAAAATGCAGTTAAGGGTCTTAAGAGAATATGTGGGGGTCAGCGTTTCATTGCAGCCCTTCCTCTCGTAAACAGCAGGGTCAGCTCCACCACCAGAAAGGCAGGGAAGCTATGTCACATGGCCAACCCTCCCTTCTGTCTTTTTGGATGATTCGGGGGATGAGAGCGGACCTCCTAGAGAAAAAGACTTACTGCTTTTTAGTGTCTCTTCCTGCTCTGGGATTCTGTGCTTTCTGGCAGCTCCTAGAGGATCTTGGACTGAGAGCTTTGATACCACCTGGAACAGGTGAGAGATCTCTGACTTGGTAACAAAAACATACACATAGGAAAGCTCAGCCTCAGGTGGGTAAGAGAGAAAAAAAAAATGATGACACTGTGACTCAGCTCTTTGTTGTCATTGTTGTTTACTGCTTTACAGATTCCCACTATAGGTGAGAAAACTTCTGCTGTTTTTGCAAAGTAGAGTCCCAATAATTCTCTCAGAACATTTGGTGAGCACCCCTCCCAGAGAAATACCCAATTTCAGGCTAGAGTTCTCTTTTTATTGTGTCTGGGCAGAGTTCAAAAGGTAAAGTCCAATCTGGCCAATTATTTCTTAAGGTGAGAGAAGTGCAGGGCTAGCTTGACTATAAGGTCAAGGTCTCCAATCAACAAAGAAAGAGCTCAGTGGAAGTGAACTGCAGGCAAGGAGGGAGGACTAAGGAGAAGGTGTGCCATGCTTTCTTTCCAGAGATTCCCCGTGCTAATAGCTACTTCTTGATTTCTTCAAATGAGAACCATCACATTAACATAATGGCATTACCCAGAAGACTTTGCAGCTGTTTTCTTTCAAAGTTCCCTGTGACTGAGGTTAGAGAATGTAATTGATTAAGAAAAAGAGAGGGAGAATTACCATATTTAATAGTGTTCCCAAAGAAATTGGCACAGTTTATGGAGCAGAGAAATATAATGTAATTTACTCCTCCATCCTGCTGAAAAGAGAAGGGGGAGGAATGGTGGAGGGAGCAGGGGAAGCGAATGATGAAGCACAGTAGCTTTGAAGATGATGTAGCTGCTACAGGAGCAACTCACGCAGCACCTTCACCTCTGGGGGTAGTAGCGAAAGAAGTAAGGCTAGTTGCCTGTAAAATCTGGATGTGATCAGAATATCATTTCAGTGAAATTAAACTTGGGACAGTTCCTAGATAATAGATACATGAACTTGTGAGAAAAGACCTTGATTATAGGGCTTGATCTGTGTCATGTGCAAAATCAGACTTGCTGGTGGAGAACACCAGGGACAAGCACATGAATTGCCTTCCCTCTATTACCCACGTACCAATTGCTAGAACATAGAAGAAAATATTCGTAAGTCCTTTTTCCTTTCACTTCTTTATGCTTCACTGCCTTTTTCCCATTTGTGGTTTATGGATGGAAAAAGGAAAAAAGTTAGAAAGCAGATGGCAAAGAGTGAGAATGTTTCCTAGAGGCAGAATTGCAGAGTGGTCAAGAGGCAGGTTGTTCACATTAGGCAACTGAATTAATTCCTAGCTCTGTTTTTTACCAGCTGTATGAACTTTGTAAAGTTTCTTCAATTTTTTTTTTTTTTAGCTTTATCTGTAGAGTAGGTATGTCTTCAGTGATGGCAAGAAAATAATAGAAACAAAATCAATTGTCACTAAAGGGGTGGGTGTCAAAGAAAGCAAATTAAATAGTTTGATATGAGTTTAATGAGGAAAGGATAATGAAATTTAGAAAAGCACTCAGAAAATTTAAATAAATCTGGATGTATTAGGTCTGCCCCCCAAAATGCCAGCCATTGTTAATATAATAAGAATGGTTTACCTGACATCACTATAATCTAGCAGCTCAAGATAGTGGCTGGCATGCAGTGTACTAATCAGTAGGAGCAGTAGATGTCTTTGAGTGGGTGTGTGTACTGTGTGGCCACCACATTCAAAATGAGCACAGAGCTATGAATCTGCATAAAATTTTGCATTAAGCTTGAACAATCGTCCTCAGAAACTATTCAGATGATTCAGAAGGCCAAAGCTATGGGAAACTGGTGATTGGCAGCTTTATCATGACAATGCGCTCACTGATGCATCATGTCTTGTGTAGAGTTTTTGGCAAAACATCAAATCACCTAGGTGACATAGCCTAGATTTGGTGCCATGTGACTTCTGGCTTTTCCCAAAACTAAAATCACTTTTGAAAGGGAAAAGATTTTAGACAGTTGAGGAGATTCAAGAAAATACAATGGGGCAGCTGAGATGGTGATTGGGAGAACTGTATGAGCTCCCAAGGTGCCTACTTTGAAGGGGACTGAGGTGTCATTGTCTCTATGTACAATGTTTCTTATATACCTTGTATTTTCTTCAACAAATGTCTCTATTTTTTATATTACATGTCTGGATACCTTCTGGACAGACCTCATAAATCATATTAGTAGGTATGATATACAAGCAGAAACATGACAAAAGTTTTACCAAGTATCAGTGCTGTTTAAATCTCAACACTAACTTCTGTGCATATTTTAGTTTATTCCTGAGAATTAAAAAAAACAGGACTAGAAATATGTGTAATACAGTCATCAAAGATAAAGGAGTTCGTCATCTGAACCTTTAGGAAAACTTAATGCATATAAATAAATAAATAAAGCTATTAAGTCAATTAGAGCATTTGATAAAGAAAATGAAAATAATCGTAACACAGGTAAAATAAAAGGGAAAAGATGTCCTGAGACTTGTTTGGTTTTATAACTGGCCAAACAAGTGTTTCTTTCCCACAGCCTCATCCTTTAATTTTGGGAGAAAAAGGTATGAAAAATTTCCCAGGTGCAGAAATATAATTTAGTACATACAAAATATTTACCTCAACAGGTAAATCCCATAAGGTGTTATTGGAGAAAATGAAACTTAGTGGAAAAACAAGAGTCAAGCCCCGGTTCTGTATATTCCTTCCTTTATCAATGAAAATGATTTTCTATTTGTGGTTCAGAAATGAAATGGAAAACTAAAATATAGATGAGGGATGAGTCTGTTTCCTGGACACAGTACTGCAGACAATTGTCTTGTGGGTCAAATGGGATACATGGTGAATTTTTTAAAATTATGAACTGTCACTTAAGTATAAGATTATTCTTATTATGTAGCCTCTTACAGTATTTAAGTATAGTAATCTCCCTTCCTTCCTTCTTTCCTTCCTTCCATCCCTACCAATGTGGATGCTGGAGTAGAGTTTAGTTGCTATAGATTTATTATCACTTAAGCTAATTATTCATGCAGGTAGTATTGTTCATTAATGTGGATAATATAGGCCAGAGAAATTCTTCCCCTTGAGAGCATATCTATAGACTTTCTTTGATTAAAAAATGCAATTATACTTCAACAGATAAAACTCCATTTTCTTCCTTCCATCTCTCCTTCCTTCCCTTCTTTACTTCCTTTTTTCTCCTTTCTTTCTTTCTTTCTTTTTTTTTCTTTGATTTTCTTTTCTTTTTTCAATTCAGGCCTAAGAATTACATCTACTCAAGCAATGGACTTTTTTGAATAAATAGTCAATGGTTACTTAGTAAGAGTTTAGAACTTTCCAGTTGTTTTTATTGCATTAAGTTTACAAGATGACTTTTTCAGGAAGTGTGAATGGTATTTATCCAAGGTAATAGTGATTTATTTTTGTTTAGTTTTCAAAAAGCTTTTGTTCCATTACCATGAAGTAAAAAATGCACTGTAGAAAATCACACAAATCTGATTTTAGAATACCTGAAGCTTTGGCTAATCTATCTTAGACCACTAAATCTATTTAGTACTTACATGATATTATTTATTTATGAATTTGATTTATGTGGAACTTCCAATGGGAGCTCTTCTGTGAAAAGCATCCTTGTAGGAATAGTATTTACATATCAGCACTGACCTGTTTGCTCCTTACACTATAGTAAAGGGTTCTTATAGTTACATCCTTCAGAGGAGATGTAAAACCCAAAGCTTGACCATGGACCACAGTTGAGGATCACGTGACACATCTGAGAAAGTAGCAGAGTTAGTTTCAATGCCTGGCCAAATTTTAGTTTTGGTACATTCTTCTCTTCCAAGAGGTCCATGGAGAAGACTTTTTTTGGGTTAAATTGTCTTATTCTTGTTTAGCTGCAACTGTTAAGCATCTGCCTTATTATGATCTCTCTCTACATGGTAAATACCTATTGAAAACTGAGTGAGGATTATAGTATCAGAAGGGGGCAAAAACAAAACAACGACAAAATGAGATAGACAGTAGGGATGCAATTAGTGTGTGGGTGAGTCTTTTAGGGTTGCTATTCAGTATACATTTGGAAGACATTAAGACTTTAGTTATTTTTAGAAGATCTTATTTTTTTTCTCTCTTGTGGGTATTATTCAAAACTCCATGGAGCGGTATGACTCTTAGCCTTTGGTACAAAGGACTCCTCCATAAGCCCCATGCTTTACAGCATCCTCCCTACCAGCTATACCCTTCCTCAAGGGGTAAGGAATCTTTGGCAACCAAAGAGCAATGCCCACTCAGGGCCTGTACCACCCCTTCTAGTCTGTATTCCAGGTTTAGAGGACTCCAAAATTCCCAACCCAAGTGGCCCTAAGTCTTCTTCCAGGGTCTGGAAGAAACTCTCTCCTAGCTCTGCTCTTTCCAGGGAAAACTATACCACTACTGTGCACATGTCTAATCCAAAGAGGTAGCCAAGATTCCAATTGTTTACATGAGGTATAGATCAAGCTTAGATGTGCACCAATTGGATGTGAGTCTCCTCACAGTGCTGAATGAGCCAGGGTTCAGAAGAAGCAAGAGGAAGCCCAAGGGTCAGGTTTGGGGTTGAGTTAGCTACTTCTCTTTGTGGCCATCTGTTCTGGTATACAATCCCAAGTGGCCTTAGAATTTTAAATTTTAACCTGGCCTTACAAGATCATTATGAAGATATATTATCAAGGGGGGAAGATAAAATACATTTTATTATCAGTTTATTATCTTGATTTATAATGGTTAAATATTTAATATAATTTATAGAACCCTATCTGTTTTCTTGTCCCAGGATCTAGAAACAAACCTAGCCTGCAATATGATCACACTGTCTCAACATTTCTTTCTCTTTTTAGTGAAAAAAATAATCTTGGTACTGCAACACTTTTAAAAGTTTATTGTTTCATTACAGTAACAACCTGAAAAAAAAAAAGAGTTGTTCAGTTTACTTTTTAGCCAAGTTGGTGTATTCCAAATTGTGCTAATAATCCATTCCAGCAGTATTGAGACTCCGAATGCTGTCCCTGACCTGTGAACTAACAGATTAGATTCTACATGAGCTCCTACGCCTGTCCCAAAAGTATTGAGCCAATGTCAATGTAATTTAAACAGTTTGTGTGGCTGATACTCTTGGGACAGACCTTGTATTTTCTTCCATGTCTGCACTACACCCCTTTTCCAATCTTGTCATAGGGACCACTGAAAGCATGCCTGTGGAATGCCTGGCAAGCAATAGAGGCCACACACTTGTGAAGCATCATTGTTACTCTCGTCACTCAACGTCACCTCCCTTCCCCAGTAATTTCCCTAAGCTGTTGCAAAAATATAGCCAATCAGCCTATTTTGTGCCTATCCATAAAGTCAAATTTTTGTATATGTGGTTTCCTCTTCCTTTTCTATAACAAAGCATAGACAATGCAGCTAAAATTATGCAAGAGAAAAGAAAAGTAATAGTTAACATATACTAGGCTCCAGTGAGCAGGCATGGTCTAGGCACTAGCATGATGTATATACAGGGATTAATACCATATTGGAGTTGAAGAAACTGAGGTTCAGGTAGTCTGAGTAACATTTCAAACCCAGGAACTTTTACTCCAGAGTATACTCATCTAAACACCTCACAATACTGCTTTCAGGATATCAGACTGCTTCTTCTGACTTGATCAGAATCACCTTCAGAAGCTTTTGCTGCTGTTCTTTAAAGCTATTGCTGGCCCCAGAAGAACTTGAAGCTTTGCAAATGTGAAAGTCATTATCAAGGGTCATTATTATTCCCCTAGCTTCACTATGGCTGCTTTACAGACTAACCTGAAATATACTAGCTTCTAGTCATTATGTAGTAGATGGTTAGTATTTTGGCTAAGAAATACAATTAGGGTGGAATAGGCTTGGGTATCACAGAGTATAATGCACAGATTGCTTTACTTAATCGCCAGAGTTTTTACTAAGAAAAGCCAATATTCAAAGACATGCGTATATAAATAAGCATTCAGCATCTCATTTTTCTTTCTCACAAGTATAAGTGTGGAAATTTATAATACAGTGTGATCCTGCTTTAATGCTAAAATAGGTATAGACATGCACACCTATTTTATGTAAGGATTTATTGATGTTACCATTGACTCTTGGTTACATGAGGACAAGTGTAATAAAGTGTAGAAAAGCACTTTATATTTTCATAATGTTTTAGAGCTGTCTTAAGACGTACTCATTCGCTTAATAGCCAGGGGTGTTACAAAGGAATCTTATTATTTGATACCTTTCAGGAACTTGCCTTATTAAAATTATTTACTGATTTTAAAATCAACTCAATCAAATAAACTCCTTGAAACACTTCATTGAAGTCACATGTTTTCCATCCAAATCAAGTAGACCTGAAGAATGTGTGAAAGCTATTCCTCGTTGCCCTCCGTGCCATTCTAAATGCAATGCAGCCATCCCCACAGTCACCTCACGCACCAGTTTCCACCTAATCATTTTCATTTACTAAAGTGCATTGCCTCTTACTAAAGTGCAGGGGCTATAAGGCAGAGGCCCTCTCACAACTTTCTGTGATAGCTCTAGCAACTTCTATTGTATGTTGATAACAGCTTCATTTGTCACATGTCCACTGAAAGGAAGTTATTCCTTGTACTTAGATTGGATGGGATAAAAGCCAAGAACTTCCAATGCCCATTGTGGATATTAAGTTACAATATATATCAGCAACATGCGAGGGCAGAGAGGAAATGCCAGAGTGTAAATCCTCAGGGAAACCAATGCAGCTTTCATATAAAGCAGAAAATGATTTTTTTTTTTTTTTTTAACTCTAGGGATTGGGACTACCCTGTTGGACTCATCTGGTTTATAGCCTAAAAGGCACAAGAACTGGTAATTGGAGGCCAACACTAGACAAAGATGAATGTTTTCATGTAGAGGAAGGGGGAGTCAAAGTTCAGTTAAACCTAGGATCTATGAAATGTCAAGCTACACCATGAAAGGTGCCAGAGGACAATGCTATCTGGAGTGGACTGATGCTGGGGGCTGCTAGGGGCTGGGTACAGACATGTATTACTTAGGCAGTACAAGTCCTTTCTGAGGACTTGCCAGAGTGCTGGAAAGCTATTTCCTACCATCCCTGTTCTGTCCTGGACCATGTTTTCTCTGGCTAAAAAAAAAATAAAAAAATAAAAAATTGACTTTGTACTAATGTTGAAAACTGAGCACAAAACTGAGCCAAAGAAAAATAAAGATTTCCTGTGTTAGATTTTTGAATACACCTGGGGCTGAGGGGTAGGGGATTTCTGAGTCTAGTCCTGGTTGACAGATACACTGCTTACCTATAAGAATGATTAGATGTAGCATATGATCTTTAAGGTGACTGTGAGTATCTTGATCCTTTCCAGGCCTAACAAAGTGCCTGGCACACAATAGGGCCAGTGTATACTTATTGGATAAATGAAGAAATGAAAGAAAGACTGATTAACTTATTATTATTAAATACATTAAGACCCCAGGTAATATCCACCTTTCTCTAAATTATATTGAGACATTGCTTTCTCCAGTATAAGACACTGGTTTATGTAAGGCATTTAAATTATTTTATCTAAGATGGCAAACCAACAAACTATCAAATTTTCAAAAAATAGTTTAATACCGTAATGCCAGGACAAGGGGTAAGTAGGATTTGATTTACAAAACTTGAATGTATATACATTATAGAAACATGTCTATTATATAATACAAGTTATTTTTAAAATTAATAATGGAAAAACAACTGTACATGTAATGATGTTAAAATTCTTTTCTTGTTCTTTCTTTCAGGTAAGTGAAAGATGTCTTCTGAAGTGTTCCTCCCTCAGAAACTTGCAGGTGGCAGAGTTCTCTTAGAAGAAAAAGGAAGGCAGGGATCCTTGAAATGGTAATATTTCAGCTTCTCCATACACACAGGAAGCATCTCACATGGCCACCCAACAAGACTGTTGTTTTCTCTAATGTGGGTACACCTGTTTATTTCACTATGATAGGGCTTAAAAGCTCAAGGCCTGCGAGAATTGTGTGTTTTATGTATTTGCATTTGAGTGCCACTCATATCCTAATACGAAGCTTCTATATCCCACCTTCAGCAGAAAGCTCATTACATATGAAATGCTTCAAATTGAAATGTCATTTTAAACAGACCTGACAATAATGGATACACAATGTAGTCGAAGTACTTTATGAAATAAATACAATATATAAATAAACATATATTTGGGACTGGTTTTTCTTTCTTTTTTTAAAAAAAGATTTTATTTATTATTCTTAGAGAGGGGGGAGGGAGAGAAGCAGAGAGGGAGAGAGATATCAATGTATGGTTGCCTTTCACCTGCCTCCAGCCATAGCCCTGGATGGAGACCCTGCTTGCAACCTTGTTATGTGCCCCAGCTGGTGAATCAAACCAGCCACCCTTGGGCTTGCAGGCCACCACTGTTTCTTTTCATAAGTCTCTTCCTCTCTATTTGATGTATCTTATTTTTATGTTATTGGCAGCATTATCTGTTTAAAATATACTTGTAGGCTGCCGTGGCTGGTAGCACAGTGGATAAGGTGCCGGACTGCGAACCCAAAGGTCACAGGTTCGATTCCCGAGCCAGGGCACATAACCGGGTTGCAAGCCAGGTCTCCAGTCAGGTCTGTGGCTGGAGGCAGGTGAAACGCAACCATACAGTGATGTCTCTCTCCCTCTCTGCCTTTCTCCCTTCCCCTCTTTCTAAAAATAATAAAATAAAATCTGTAAAAAAGAAAAAAAAAAATATATATATATATATACTTGTATCCTGGAATGTGCTGAAGACTTTATTGGTGACACAATCTAGGTTACCAAGTTAGTTTCTTGAGAACTGATAACTGACAAAAAAATTTTATTTACAAAACATTGACATATAATCCACTCAATTTATAGTGTAAGGTCTAAGAATATTTCACATGAGAACAGAAACAAAGGAAAATATACCAAAGTATTAAAGATTTATGAGATTATATATTATTATAGCAAATTTTTAAAAGTATAATTTACCAAATGCTACCAATTGATTCAAAGACTCAATTTATAGGCAAAATCTAAGTCATTTTTTTTTTCTATTTTCAGTCACAAAACTGGTTTTGATGAGTTGTTAGTATTTGGGGATTTCCTCCCAAAACTTCTACTTAAATAACCCTTTTTCTATATAAAATGAATTACTAATTTGTTGAGTAGGTTTTAATAGGTTCTTAGGAAAAATCAAAATATGGTTTAAAGCTTATTACAGAGTTAGCAATATAATGCTCAATCATTTTTTAATATTCTAAAAGATGGTTCCAAGTTTCCACATAAATAAGTACTATGAAATTTAAGTTGTCTGCTATCAAATGGGTATTTAGAAGTATGATGGAGATAACTATAATCAAAGCTAATAAGAAATGGACCCTGCTTTCAAGAGTTTAGCATTTTAGGAGGAGAAAAGACATAGTAGATATTGAGTAACTTTATAATGAAAGAATTTAAAAAGTATTATCATTTTAAATATAGGAATATGTATAAAAATAAACTCCTAAACCATTATTTCAATTTGAGAAACTATGAAGTGATTATGTTTTAGTTTCTTTTTTTTTATTTTTTATTTATTCACCTATTTCTTTTCTGAGAAAATTGTTACATCTATCCCTGTAAGAAAATGTTTTAGGTTAGAAATGGAAAACAGTAAATAAATAAATAAATAAGAAAAAAATAGGAAAAAATTAAAAGGTAGAGTGGGATGATGCCAATTGTTAAGATAGTTTGTTATTGCCTTGTAGGAAAGGAACAGAAACTTGATGTTAGAGTATTTAAATTTTTATTATAATTCATACTGGAAAATATGTAATCTAGCAAATTATTGTTAATTTATGTCAAATTAGGTAACAAGCCACAGCTACATAAATAACTCCTTCCATAATGTGGCATGAACAGAGCACAGCAGGTGCCCAAGCAGTGTGGGCACAAGTACCTCCTCTCCACCTGCTCAAGCTGTGCTTGACCCCCTCAGTCTTCAGAGGTGCCTGGTAACTTTCATAGAAATGAGCTGAAGGAAATAGCAGTGAGTGAATCTTTGGGAGCTCTCCTCAAGGTTGGCTCCTCTAAAAGACTGTGAATTGGAGAAGGAAGGGAGACTCATGGAAAAAAATCCATGGGTGCTAAAGAGAGGAGAATCAGAAAAGACAGCTCATCAAGAGCCCTCTCTCTCTCTCTGTCTCTTTCTCTGAAATTTCTTTTCATTCCTCAGCCCTGATTTATGTTTAAACATTCCTCAAAATGTGTCTCTCAGTTTCTTAGTTTGTGAGCATTACCTACTGGCTAGGATTCTATTACACAGACAAAGGAGTATCTTTTGATAACTTTGACTTCTAGAAAGAAACCAGCTAATAATATGAGAAGCTCATTTAACTTTGTAATTTTATTTATTTAAGCATTTGTTTGTACTCTGTCCTATTTTCCAAAGGCTTCAAAGGGTTCAAATGGTATGGTAAGCAGTGATCTCACCTTTTTACATAATGATTGAAAAACTGAGCATACTAATATCAAAGCTTTGATTCACAGAACTGCTACTCTGAGCAGGGTGATCAAATACATAATCCAATAAATAAATACAATTTTAAAAATGTGCATGATGATATGTGGAGCAGAAAGATAAGATAATAAAATATAGCTCCCACCTTCAAGGACTTGATAGCTGGAACTCCTTACCGGCTTCTTTTGTTTGATGTTTGGTGGTACTATCTTTAGTAACTTAACTGATAACCACAGTTATCACTTAGTCACATAACTGACACCACATCTCATAGAACAAGAAAGAAAGGGCACTCCTTTGGCACAGGAGCCTTCCTCTCTGAAAGTCAGGGGAAGCTGGCTTCAACTGAACTAGGTCTGAGGAGATTTATATGTTATTAGCAGTTGTATAAAATATTTTGGCCTCTTCACTAGCTTGAATAATCAAGATGTATTTGTTTCATGAGGTATGATAACCATGTTATGACATCTGTATGCCTCATTCCCTGTTATGATTAGAACAGGGTGATGTGAAACACTAGTTTATAGAGTTTTAATGGTGTCATGGTATTATGAAAACAAGGTAGAATGACACAATTATATGACGAGCTCAGAATTTTGCAGTCATATACTGGTTATTACTATGACATCTAAAAAGAGAGTATGTAATTACAACATAAGATTACAAAATGAAAAAAGTTATAATATTACATGACAGTTGACACAAATTAGTTTAGACTTTGAGTTTTCAATGAGTTTGCTAATGTAGAAACATTAAGAAAAAAAAAGGTTTCTTTAATTGAGTATATAAACTAGAGAATGACATGATCTTGCCTTTCTTTTGTGACCCAAAGATTTCTGATTTCCTGGTATATGTCCTCACTTATCTTCTGCTTATTCTTTGTTTGATAGTCCTGTTTCAAGCACTTTTCTTTCATTAAAGTGGTATTGGTGTCAGAGATTATTGCATGTAGTCATACTTTTAAAGTTAGTAAGAAAGCATTGTTGCAAGACTGCATGGACTTCCATAGAAACTGGAACAATATACTTTATGTATTTGAATCTGGCTACTCTACAATCAACACATACTAACTTAGGAATTCATACCCATATGTGAACATTTTCTAGTCTTTAGTTTAAGCTTCTGAAAACAATAGTCTCCTTCTCAAAGGGAGAAAAAAAAAAAAAAAAAAAAAACTTCTGAAAAGTGAATTAAAGACAAAACCAAGTTGATAGAGTTCAAAGGCTGTAGCAGCATCCTGTTCAGATACAATTTTCAAAGAATGAATTTTAATGCACAGAGCCCTATTAGCACAGGATCAGATTTCTAACAAATTGATTGGACATGCAGAAAGAGTCTATGTCCTAGATTTAAAGTCATTATACAGTCTTAAACACAGCTGTGCAGCAAGCCTTTCATTCTAGATGGACATGAGCAAATTGAATGGTTCTGAAAATGATTGGCTGGTGGATTTTCTACAGTACAATTTTCAATAATGACAAATTTAATGAAATCACTATTGCATTATTTAGCAAGAGAATGTGCGTCCTATTTTGTATCACTTTATGACTAAAGTGTGCACAAGAGTATAAATGCAAGAATATTTAAATAGATCCAGAGGCACCTATAACACTTTGGTTGAAGCGGGTATTAGCACCCAGATTTGCCATTATCCTCATTCAACCAAGGATAAAGACAATCCTATACTTTATATTGTAACCTTATCCAATTTTCTCCCAATCATTGTTTAATTCTGGCTTCTTATTATCTCTAATCTTTTCCTGGAAATGTTCATTGCAGTTGAGTGTATGACTTTTTTATATTTTAAGTTTAAATGTATCCCTGTATATCCATGAATATAAGTTCACATGAACATGATATATTCAAGAATATTGCATATGTAAACTACTGCATATGTATCATTGCATCATGTGTGGTCTATACCAATGTTGAGGAAAATGCAGTACATTTTTATTTTTAATTTTGTGCTATGAAAGTTGGGACAGAATAGTGTACATTTTGTCAAATAAAATTTCAGTCAGTAATAGAAATTAGTAAAAGGCAATGCATAGAAAAGTGAAGAAAACTAATTTCTCCCAAAATCCATCCCTAATTTACCATCTTTTGGGAGTATAAATGAATTATAAACTATTTACTTTTGTTGTGTAGCTTTATATTTGATATTTATGATTTATACAAAATATAAAAATATGTGTGGGATACACACACACACACACACACACACACATAAAATCTATGTGGTTACACATGATGAAAGTGTCAATCATCCTGTGAAAGTAACCAAGCAGTAGGTGATCTTGGGAAGCCTTGCATAAGTCCTTGGAAAAGAGAGTGTAGGGGTAACCATTTTCCCTGCCATTGTAGAAAGTTTTCTTTTCTTTCTTTTTTTTTTTAAAGATTTTATTTATTATTTTTCAGAGAGAGGGGAAGGAAGAGAGGCAGAGAGGGAGAGAAACATCAATGTATGGTTGCCTTTCACCTGCCTCCAGCTATGGATCTGGCTGGAGACGTGGCTTGCAACCTGGTTATGTTGCCCTGGCTGGGAGATGAACCAGCAACCTTTGGATTCATAGGCTGGCACCTTACCCACTGTGCCACCAGCCAGGGCTTGAAAGTTTTCTTGATTGAACCAAAGACTTAGTTAAAAAAAAAAAAAAAGTTGCAAAAACAGAAATAGGTGTTTTATAGTTCACTGTAATCAAACCAGAGAAGTATACATCCTTTTCCCTTTAAGTAACAAGAGCCTATTTTGAGCAATGAATATAAATAGTTATTAATAACTCCAGCTTTTTGCCTTAAGGAACTTAGTTTCAGGACAATTGTGATAGCTAGCAGTTAGAAAAGGCTTGGGCATCTATTAGAAAGCCTTACTGAAAGTTAAACAACAGAAGCTAATCCTCTGGAGTTGTGTTATAAATCTAGATCAATATCTTAGACCACTGGTTTATTTTTAAAAATGGTAGGAAATTGGCCCTGGCTGGTGGCTCAGTGGATAAGCACCGGTCCGTGAACCCAAAGGTCACTGGTTCAATTCCCAGCCAGGGCAACATAACTAGGTTGCAAGCCAGGTCTCCAGCCAGGTTTGTAGCTGGAGGCAGGTGAAAGGCAACCGTACATTGATGTTTCTCTCCCTCTCTTCCCTATCCCTTCCCTTCCCTGTGAAAAATAAAATCTTAAAAAAAAAAAGGTAAGAAATTAAGAGCTTTTGTGAAGTAGTGTATAAAATGAATATCCTTTCCTTTTTACTCTGAAGGTTATCAGATGTTTGGTTTCATGTTAATAGAAATTACTTATAAAGTATTATGAGTAATATATGTACTAAAAATTATAGACTAGGCTTTGAACTTATTTCGAAAGTGATTTAAAATTTAAGATACATTAGTATGATCAAGTATAAGAATAATTTAGTCTACTTTAATAAACATTCATTGAATTCCTAATGTATGCCAAGTAATCTCTCAAAAATATAAAAAGGAGTATGGTCCTTGTCTTTGAGGAACTTACATATGTTATGAAAAGACTTTACCTACAGGTAAACAGAAAGTTTTAGTCTTTGACAAAGTACAGCCATAGAGATTCGTGGAAGCTGAAAGAATTTATGAGGTTCATCAGGTAGGAAAAGAAGAGAAAGTAACATCATTTCTGCATGGTTAGTTGTCCAATTATGCTGTATATCATAAGCACAATCTATAAAATGACTGGTGTGTTCTACCCTATGTTCTAACCCCTCTACTTCTCATGTTGTCCTTGACTTTCAGTATTCCTTTTGGGTTTTAGAAAAATAGAGCAATGGGAAAGAAGTCAATGACTTGCTTTGTTCTTGGATAATCCCCCTGATAGTGTTCCATTTCCTTATCTTTTCAGAATTACTAGGGATGGAACAGAAGCTGTGAATTCATACTGTTTCTGTTAATATAAACTATCCATCTTCCATCTACCCACTTATAAGCTCTTGAAAGGCAGGTGATTCTAATGAGGCCTCCTAAATCTCTTCTTTCTTTTAATGGGTTCCATTTGAACCTGAGAAAAAGAGTAACCATGAATAACTCTTGCTATTTAATAGAATATTTACATGTGCTGAACACAGTGCCATGATCCTTCCATGGAAAGTCTTATTTAATCCCTAACAGCTGCCCAAGAGGCAGATGCTACTTTTCCTGGGTTTTTTTTCTTTCTTCTTCTTTTTTAATTTAATTTTATTGTTGTTGTATTACATTCATCCCCTTTTCACTCCCCTCTGTCACCTTCCCCACCTACCCATTCCCCCCTCAAAGTCCATTCCATTTGTTGATGTCCATGGTTCTTCAACACTAGTTTCTTGACTAAACTGCTCCCCTTGTTTGCCTCTTCCTCCCCCCTGACCCCTGCCCACTGAAGGTCTATTCATTGTATTCATGTGTCTGGTTCTGTTTTGCTTGTTGTTTGTTTTCTTCATTATTGTCCTGAATTGGGTGAGATAACATGGTATTTGTCTTTCACTGACTGGCTTATTTCACTAAGCATAATACTCTCCAGTTCCATCCATGTTGTTGCAAAGGGTAGGAGTCCCTTCTTTCTTTCTGCTGTGTAGTATTCCATTGTGTAAATGTACCAAAGTTTTTTGATCCAGTCATCCACTGATGGGCACTTAGGCTGTTTCCAGCACTTGGCTATTGTAAATAGCACTGCTATGAACATAGAGGTATATAGGTTCTTACTTGTCCTGTTTTACATATGAGAAAAGAGAGGCAGTGAGAGGCTAAGTAACTTCTCCAAATTTCTCACCTACTAAATTGTGGAGTCAGTGTTTAATCCCAAGCAGTCAGACTCAGGGGTTATACCCTTAAACCTTATTCATTACTGGTCCCCTGTCTGCCATCCATTCATAAATATTTAATATGTCTCCAATGTACAAAACATTTGCGTGGACTTTTTATGACTCATAGCATTTTATAGAATTTAGTGCAGTTTCACTTTATTATGTCATTTTAATCCTCAACACATTTCTACTAGTTAGGCATGCCAGAAAGCAAAACTTCATAGATGAAAAAATAAAACTCAAAGGATCTAAGTTGATCAATGTTTTCACAATTAGGAAACAACAAGGCTCAAATGTGAATCTTTTTATCCTACTCTATAACCCTTTTAGACTAGTAAAATACAATGCTAGACCCATCATTGTAATATATGAGGGGGGATCTGATTAGGTGACACATACAAAAGCATGTCCTGAATTAGTGAAAAACCCAGTACTAGAACCAGATCTCTGAGTAGCTAGTCCAGTCTTTCTCGCAGCCGCATCATTTGAAAACCTTAAGCAGATTTCGCAATAGTTAGTTTTTATTTTCATTGTTATTAAAACTGCCCCAATCTCTTATTGGGTCTGAGTAAAATAGAAAACTGGAAGTTCCAAGTCATTACAAAAAATTATAACAGTAGTAAACATTTGTATAGAATAGAGACTTTTTAAAGTTACTGCCTTCTTATAGCAATTATATCATTGTAGGGACATCATGAAGCATTATGGTGTTTCTAATTTTAAAAATAGATGTCTACACATACAGTTGATTAGATATAGTGATGAGAAATCTGTTGTTTCTTGCTAACATCATTAAGTATTCATTTTCTAATCTCATGCAACTTTCTATTTTTTTCCACTAAGCGTAATTCTTTTTGGATTGTTAGAGAGGTACCATACCAAAATGGGGAAAGCACAGACTAATTCATCTAGCTTCACCACTTAAAATTATGTCATGGTTGCCAATTTATTTAAAATCTCTTGGCCATAATTTCATCATTTTAAATTCAGGGTAAGGCAAAAGTAGATTTACAGTTATAAGTATGTGAAACAGTTTGTTCTTGTATTATTATTTATTAATTATCATATTATTTTTCATGTGAACAACTGTAAACATACTTTTATCACACCCTATATATGAATAGTCATTGGTGAGTAACAGAATATATAAAATATGTTGCTTTCCATATAATAAATGCTTAATTAATAACAATCATAAAGAAAAAGGAAATCTTACCTTTTGTGACAGCATGTATAGACTTGGAGATTATTATGCTAAGTAAAATAAGTCAGTCAGAGAAAGATGAATACCATATGATCTCACTTATATGTGGAATCTAATAAGCATAATAAACTGACAAAGAAAATAAAAACAGGGGCATGAATAGATGGAACAGAGAGAATTGGGGAAGGAGGACTGAGTTGGAAAAGGTGAAGCTATTAGCCAAAGAACATTTAAAAAATGTATATTATGCCCTGGCTGGTAGCACAGTGGATAAGGTGCCAGCCTGTGAACCCAAAGGTCACAGGTTTGATTCCCCAACTAGGGCACATAAACCAGGTTGCAAGCCAGGTCTCCAGTCAGGTTCATGGCTGGAGGCAGGTGAAAGGCAACCATACACTGATGTCTCTCTCCTTCTCTGCCTCTCTCCCATCCTCTCTCTGTGGAAATAATAAATAAAAATTTTTAAAAAGTGTATTATTCTTATCACCAACATAATTTTTACCTGCCATTCATTCATTCATTCATTCATTCATTTGTAATAACTTATTCAGGATCTTAAACCACTATCATTTTGCAGTAGATACAGTTTGTTATTAGAAACCATATTTTACTTTCATGTACTACTTTTCCTCTTGCAGAGTTTCTTTTCCCTAGCTGGTAATATGGTGTGATAAAAACCACAGATATGGAGCCAGGCATATCTGAGTATTAAATTTGGGCTTGGCACTGCATTGCTATATGTCTGTTAGCAAGGTAATTAATTCCTCTGATTCTCAGTCATCTTACCTGAGATAAGAAGAACAATATTAGTGGTGATTTATGACTGTTGTGAAAAGTAGAAGAAATGAGGTGTAAAAAAATACATAGCACAATCATGGCTTATGATAGATTTTATTTTGCATGTATTGATGGCTTCTTTTTACCTTCTTGCATACTGAGCATACTCTATTCTTTTATTTTTCTAACCAAACCATATCATAAGCTTTTTAATCATAGCAATGTATAAATAACTGAGTGACACTCCAAGGTAGAGTCCTTTAGTATGTTGGGAAGGGAAATATTTTAACAATAATTAATGATTCAACAGAAAGATGGAGCCAGGCTTCTGGTCACTCTCTCACTTATTCCAAACATGTTAGGCAACTCACTATTCACCTCTTTTTCAAGTCACTAAAACATTGGATTATGGTATCTCTTCTTCCCAAAATATATACCCTGTTTTATCTTTCTTGTGATTTTCTTCTCTTTTATGAAGACCCTCTTTAAATGCTGCCTACTTTGACAAGGCTTTGCCAATCACACAAACACACATACTGAAATAATAATACAGTTACACACAAGTCAATTTTATAGCTATCTAAATTTAACCATATTTTAGGACAATCATTTTAAAGTGCATGACTTAACCAGGAAATTCCAAGCATAATTACCATCATTTAGCCCTTTCTTCATGATCCAGGATGATCATTATGGACCATGTTTTTTGGACAGTGCGGTAAAAGGCTGTCAGGCAGCACCTCTTTCTTCATGCTTTACCTCCTCACACAGCTCTGACCTTTCCCAGTTTGCTTCCACTAATCTACCAGACTGAGAAGCTACAGAACCGGACTTTAGAAGGACTGAAAGTTTAAAAAGTCAATAAAGTTTCAAATACATCCCTAAGAGTCTTAATGCAGTTGGGGTAGATATTTCTGGCTTTTCTGAGGCCCTTATCAGACTTCTGACAAGCTGGACCTTCTGGATAACTGGGGAGTTGCTGTATTTTAATCCATTAATGTCTACTTTATGGAAGCGCAGAATAAAAGAAATGTACATATAAAGAGTTTAAGTTAGAAATTAAGAACAAACTCACCAGGGCTGTTTAAAATATATTGTAATATAAAAACACTCTATATATATCCAGTTTTTCCTTTGTGGATTTCAGAGGTAAATTACCAGCAGATAGGAATAATGAACAAAATTGCTAGATTATCCTCTGTTTACATCTCAAATAAAACCAGCAAATTATTTATTTATTTGTCTAGCAGTTGCTGCCTTGATTATAGGCTATTGGTGCCCATTATTAACTGACATTTGTTTTCATTTCCCATAGCAATTTTTAATTCCATAAATCTTGCATTTCTCATTAAAGATGTTCAGTTTTACACATGCTTGATGAACAAATACTATCAAGGCCTGCAGTGCAACTTTAAAAGTTTAGAACAAAATCAATAAAAGAATAATTCATGAACTTTCTTACTATTTTTCCCTGATGAGGATATTGTCTTTACATGTATGTTTGTTATGACAAAATTAAGGACAGTATTAAGATATATTTGTTCTCTGGCCTGCAAACCCAAAGGTCACTGGTTTGTTTCTCCAGCCAGGACACATAATGAGGTTGCAAGCCAGGTCTCCAGCCAGGTCCTTAGCTGGAGGCAGGTGAAAAAGGCAACCATACATTGATGTCTCTCTCTCTCTTTCCCTCTCTCTAAAAATAATCAAATATATATAAAAAAAGATATATTTGTTTTCCATTGAGAATAGTAATAGTAATTTAAATGTATATAAGCACTTTATGGTACATAAAATGCTCTAATTCATGTCACATTTTATGCAATTAGATATTAACCTCATTTTATTTAAAAAAAAATGGACATAGCACTGCATTAAAATCTGTAGTTCATTACCAATTGACCTTGTGATAGGGCAACTTTCTTGACATTCTGGAAAACATTGTAGTGCTGGACACACTATAGGCACTCAGTTCATATGCTTTTATTTCTCCTTACCATTACAATAGGTCTTGTTTTATAAATATTCTAGCATTTGTATAAGAAATTAAAACATTAAATTATTATAAAGTTCAGTTGCCCTGATGAAAATCAATAGTATTTAAAAATATGACCTGGCTGGTAGCACAGTGGATAAGGTGCTGGCCTGTGAACCCAAAAGTCTCTGGTTCAATTCCCAGTCAGGGCACATGGCCAGGTTGCAAGCCAAGTCTCCAGCCAGGTCCATGGCTGTAGGCAGGTGGAAGGCAACCATATGGTGAGATTTCTCTCCCTCTCTGCCTGTCTCCCTTCCTCTCCCTCTGGAAATAATAAATAAAATCTTTAAAAAAATATGTTGAACTTATGGTAAGGCATGTTCTAGTAAATGAATGTCTCAGATTTTAAAAGGTGTTTTATTATATATTTTTAAGATGAATGCAAAATTACTTTTACAACACATCACACAACACTGGCAATGTATGGTAGAATTATTCACCTGAAACCTGCATAATAAAAAAATTTTTAAATAAAAATAATTTTAAAAGTCAGTTAATGTTTCACTTAAACAAACAATCAAAAAAACAAAAACAGTCGACTGAGCACTGACCTACAAACCAAAAGATCACCAGTTCTATTCCCAATCAGGGCACTTGCCTGGGTTGCAGGCCAAATCCCCATTTGGGGTGTATGGAAGGCAACCTCACATCAATGTTTCTGTCCCTCTCTCTACCTCCCTTCACTGTTCTCTAAAACTAATTTTTTTAAAAAGGGTAATGGTTCAATAAATCTGAGCTATGCTAAGTATTATCTCTTCCATTAGATAATTCAAATGCATAGTAACATATTAAAATACCTTCTACTAAAGACATTCTGATTAACTTTAGCATTAAGGTTAGCATTAATTAATTAAGGTCAATATTCCCTAATCTTCTGAACCATAAAACTTTATTTTTGTTGGGGGCAGGGATGAGTTGTGGTTAAGAACTACAAAAGACATCTTAATCTTTCAGAGAATGAGTATTAGGTGAAACAGACAGCATGCTATTTAAAACATAGGTTTTATAATTTTTCCAATTTTTCTAAAATCTAAACTACATATGGAGACAATAAAAATACAAGTCTGTATAAGTAGATGGGATTAACTATATATACACATAAATAGACTTGTGTTTTCAGTATTCTCATCTCTCCTAGATCTCCACTACCCAATCAAAAGAATTCTGAAATAATTTTGGAGTGATGATTACTTCTTAGAGCCAATGAAATCTCCTTCAAAGAAGATCTTTATGATGGATAGCTTGGATAGGATTCTTGGAGTGAGGACCAACTTCGAGTCCTAGCTGCTCTTTGATCCTCTGTTATCATGCTTCTTCAAACATGCTTCCCCTCATTTATAAAATTAATTTACAATTACCCACCTCATAGCTTCCTTGTGGGTATTAATTGAGACAAAGAACATAAAAGAAAACAAAACTTGTCAAAGGATAAAGCTTTTATGTAAATGGAAAGAGTTACTAATAGAATCTGTGCTCAATAAAAACTTCTAAAATTACTAAATATTTCTTAAAGTTACAAGCCTAGAAAAATAAGAATTTCCATAGAATTGTAGGGCCAAAAGAACTGCAATTAACTTTTCCCCTGGCCTTATTGTTCAAATATATTTAAAAGCCACAGAGAAGCTAGGTAAGTTTTCTCATGCAGCTGGTAGGGATAGAACCAGTGTTATGAGTCGATTTCCGCCTAGTACAATCACATTGGCTCAGTTTCTGTATGGTAGAATATACCTTCCTTATTTTCAAAATAACTCCAATATTTCAACCAGTAAAAACAGTATCCTTATTGTAAGAAATGCAAATTGATCATGGCTCTTATAATATTACTGCTTTCTTTTCTTTATTTTAAAATTTAGTTTCCTTATTTCTGCCATTAAACTATATTTTTCTTATTTACATGATTTTCTTTAAAAATAATTTCTTACCAGTTTTTTCTTTTATTTTTTGTCATTTTGCTACTCTTTTTGGTGTCAAGCTATGATTTTATACTCTGCATATTTTTATATATTATGTATTTTTTTCAATTTATGATAAAACCAGAATGTGATAGAATATGAAAGTGGATTCTATCCAGGTTATTTACCAGCTGTGTATATTTCATTTCCTTAATCTAGTTAGTTTTTTGAAATGTAAAAATGTACAACTTGTTGTCAATGGATAATTCAGTTATAAGTAAGTCACATAGAATTTTAATTTTGTAACTTTAGTACAAAGAACATATTGATACCATCTCAGATTTATTTCTCATTGCGGCTAAAAATAGAACATTTTTCCGTGAAGGAAAACTGAATCTCAGGAGACTTAGGTTGATTTGAGAATATTAATCTGATGGTGAGGATTTTGACTACTGAAATATGTTAGTGTCAGAAATTTTTTCTTTTGAAATTTAGATAAATTATCTTTTTGACTTTAAAAATATATTTTTTATCTATAGAAAATTGACAGAAGATGAGCTCTTTGATTTCTTTCTTTTTAAAAAGATTTTATTTATTATTTTTAGAGAGAGGGGAAGGGAGAGAGGCAGAGAGGGAGAGAAATATCAATGTATAGTTGCCTTTCACCTGCCTCCAGCTATGGATCTGGCTGGAGACCTGGCTTGCAACCTGGTTATGTGCCCTGGCTGGGAATTGAGTCAGTGATCTTTGAGTTCACAAGCCGGTGCCTTATCTACTGTGCCACCAGCCAGGACTTTGATTTCTTAAATTGTTAAAGTTTTATTTATTTTTAGCAGAAAAAGATATTATTTGTATTGTTTATTCTATTGATATTACAGTTGTCCCAAGTTTTCCCCCTTGTCCCCCTCCACCCTTTCTCATGCCCACTCCCTGGGGCCATCCTCCCACCATTGTCCATGTCCATGGGTCATGCATATATGTTCTTTGGCTACTCTATTCCCTATGCTGTGCTTTGCATCCCCATGACTATTCTGTAACTACCAATTTGTACTTAATCCCTTCATCATTTCACCCATCCCCCCAACCCCTCTCTGACAATAGTTCTCCTTAAGGTGGATTTCAAAACAATTGCTTTCACTTCTCTCCCCAACAAACATTAGCCTAATTACAGCTCTCTTTTTCCCTCCGGGAAATATCAGCATCATAAAAGATATTCCAAAAAAGACACAATGTTTTAGCAAATAGCTCTTTAGAAATAAATGGAATATTCTCATTCAAATAATTGATTTTACTTAGACTTTAATAGGTTTCAGAGAGTTAGGAGAGTAGTATATTGATGGTGAAAAAAACAAATATTGCTGGATCTATTTTCTGACTTCTGTTTCAGCACCAACCCAGCTCTGCAGTTTAGGCAAGACAGCTAATCTCTTTCTATTGTACATCTGTAATGAACAAGGTGAGACAGCATCATTTGCTTGAAGCGCTCTGGCAGACTGCCTGTATGTGGGGTCCATACTAAGACCTAATCCTGTGACTTTCTAGGTCACAACAGAAAATGAGTCATTTCAATAGGTGAATAAAATAATTTCTTTCTCCCAAGTATTGCTGCCAACTCACCCTTGAGCAAAAAGAAAATTCTTATTACAAATGAGAAGTAATACCATTTTTATGAATTTGAAGATGTAGAAAATGACCATTGTTATTAATTAATGTTCTCTTCTGAAGGTAATTGCTTTCATCAGTGGGGAAGTCCTGGGCCTGTCATCTGTCTTAGGTTGGATTAGCTGGGAAACAGACTATGAAACAAAATTTGCTTTCTGCAAGTTTTTTTGGAGCACTCTCAGAACAACAGCTGTGTGGAGCCAGGGAAGCAGGATTGGACAGAACTAGGCCACCTCAGAACCTGATGGTGACTAAGTACTTCTACCTGGCCTCTAATATTTGGGGATCCAACCACACTGATTGCTATCAGGGAGCCCACATCTTTAAAATATCTCTTATCATCAGCTTTCACTTTCAGATAAGAGCCACCATTATGATTTTCGATTCTGACTTCTTTCTTACTGTCAGAACAGCCTTGCTCTGAGAGATTACCCAGAGACCAATATGAGAACAAGCAATGGGCTTATTGAGGGTTGGATGGGAAAGGCTACTCCTGGACTGACTCAAGGGCCCATAGGAGCAAGGGAATAGACTCCCAGTCCTTCACATGGGCCCAAAGGAGTCACACAAATATCCTCGGCAGGTGCATTTTTAAGCTTACAAGCCTAACATTTCTGCAAGTATTTGCTTGAGTTCCCATGCATCCTGTTATTCTGACCAGTTAATTAACATATTCCACCCTGCCTGCCTCTATACTCTATCACTTACCAGTAAATCCCATATTACTATGTTCCATGGCACGGAGTCATCTGATAGGCTTTCTGACCTCAGGGAGTATGTCCACACTAATATGTTCACTGCTCTGAGCCTTTCCACCATGTATCAAGAAGATTTAGCATTTCTACTTAATCGGTATGGGCCATCACTTTATACAAGCTTCCAGAGTTATCTTAAGAGCTTTGCCTCCCAGTGTCCTTGTTAGGATGTTAAATATTGTATCATGTGGAAATGCTATTAATAACCTCTTCCTTATCCAACTTTAGATTTCATTCTTATTGATCAGCATCATCAGGATCTAGTTCTATGGATCCAGTTCTATGGATAAGTTATGACTTCACGAGATCCAGGACAACTCAAGCTACTATTATAGGCATGCTTGGTTGATTCTGAAGTTTCTTTAGAGTATCATTTATTTTCTCCCGTTCATAGGCTAAGGGCTTACCAAGTCAGATCTTGTGGGAACTTGTTCCTACTTATTTGCCTGATATCTAGAAGAAGTGGTGGTAGCTCTTAGAAAGCTTGCCTTGCAATATACAAGCCTCTGCATTATCTTCAAACAAGGCATGAGTACTAGAATTTACTAGTATTAACCATATGGAATTCTTCTGGAAGTTTAAAGCATTCAAGTATGCCAAGATTTCAGTCTTTGAGAGCTCCACCCAGAGGTCCCCACCTTCAGCCTCAGAGTCCCACTCTTGACCTTGGCAGCAAACTTGCTAGGGTTGGAAATTCAACTTATCCTGGAGCATTGCTACTATTCTAATTAGGTCTTGGGTCTGATTTTGAGCTTTTTCTGTCCACCTGTCAGAGAAACAAGTCTACATGTTGCCAAGAATGCTTTCTGGCCCTCACACTTTGCTTTATGTTAATGGTTAATCAGCTGTAGCTTTTTTGTTTTCTTTCTCTAAGGCACTGATAATCTCCAACAACAGTTATTTGAGTCCATAGTCCTTATTTCCCCAAACCTCTAGGAGATAATGTGTCTTCCCTGATGAAAATGTTAACAATTGAACTACAACCAAATGCCAGGGGCTATCATTGTTTCTCCTGCCACTTGAGATAGGGAACCCATTACCAATAGGCTAGTGAGCAACTTAGCTCCCAGATCCTGTTTTTTGGCGTTCCTTAGGCTCACTTCTGGTATCAACAGTCTTAGAGCAGGTTTCTTGAGGGACTCTGAAGCAGAGAATTACTTATGGAGGTTTTGGGGAGGACTCTCATAAACAACACCTGTGAGGAGTAGGGATGCAGGGCTGAGCAGAGGGTGAAGTTGAGCATCAGGGACAGTCACAACAGAGGCCACACCCAAGGCTATTGAGAGCACTGGAGCCTGAACGGCTTCCTTGTCTCAACTAAAGCAAGGGGACCAAACTTTGTATTACCACTTTGACCAGTTATTGGATGGACGTTGTTCCCAGGAAGAGTGTAACCTTGGATGACACACTTTAATTAATGGCAATCACTAGGTAGGAATGGACCCAGCTATGAGCCATCAGGAGCCTGGGACAATGAGTGCCTTGGTACTAAAGGATTATCTAGAAAATGTACTATAATGGCCCCTCCACTATTTCCTATGTGGTACTGTATGTATTTTTATGAGTTATTGCATGCATTTTTATCTATTTCTTTATAGCGCTTCCTAGCAACAGAGTGAAGAAACTACTGAAGATCAACACACCTTTAAATAAAACCCCTCATTTTGTCCATGCCTAACATATACACATCTACCTTTTTTAAATCCTTTACAGCTTTTCAGTTATTTTCTTAGTGTTCTGACATTACCCAAATAGCAGGCTGCAGGAATTAAAACAGCGTGGCTCCAAGGGAATGGATGTGGTTGTGCACTGTAGGAACTTTGCTGGCTCACAGTTCCCTGATGCTTCCGAAGTGCTTTAGTGCTCTACGCTGTTGCAAAATATTGACTCTAAAACACCTCTGTCCTGGAGTAGATCCACCCAGGGAAAAGCTCTTGAATCTGCTTCCTTTTTAGCAACTGAACAGCTGTTACATCATCAAGAGTTTTTGCTGTGGTGATCATGATTGTGGGGTGTATTCAAGGGGGAACAACCTAGGCATAATGTAAAAGAAGATAAGAAAATACTTTAGAATTAGAGACATTCAATAGAAGAGCCACTTCTCCAATGTTTAATTAGTAAAACTATGAAATTATTATAAAAAATAGTTGTGGGAATCCTGCTTCATAGCATGGCATTAGGGGGAAATGGCTTTGAATGAACCAGTGATTTTGAACTTCTTGTACAAATTTTTTCTTTTTATATAGACCAGATAACAGAAACAAACAAAACCTCACATGCTCAACTTCAAAGATTTAGTCTGAAATGAAGTAAGGCGTCTCTTTTCCTCATGCCTCTTCATTTTCCCACACAGTTTGTTAGAGTAAATCATAGAAATGTGTCATGTTTTTTATTTTATTTTATTTTTTTTGAAGATTTTATTTACTATTTTTCAGAGAGAGGAAGAGAGACATCAATGTACACTTGCCTTTCACCAGCCTCCAGCTATGGACCTGGCTGGAGACCTGTCTTTCAACCTGGTTATGTGCCCTGGCTAGGAATCAAACCAATGACCTTTGGGTTCACAGGCTGGTGCCTTATCCACTGTGCCACCAGCCAGGGCCATGTCATGTGTTATAAATTGCTCTAATCTCCCTTGCCACTCAACAATTAACAGAACAAACTAGGTCCAAGGTTTTAGCACTTTCTCATTTGCTGTACATAGATTAGTATATAAATCCTCAGAGCTAAGTGTAAGAATGTAAAAGGTATACTCAGAACCTGATATTTGCCTCTTGTCTGTGCTCCCTCTAGAACTTTTTCCTCAATCAATATAGTAGATAGATGATCATTCTACCCAACAGGATCTCTTAACTCTTGAATACCTGTAAAAGATCATCTGCTGTCATAATCAAATGAATATTGGCTGTTACATATTAATATCATCCAGATACTCAAATATGATAAAGTGTTCAAATACATCATTCTGCAAAACCAAATAATAATGTTTGACACTCTGTCATTCTGAAGTCAACATTAGTATTGAAAATTACCCACTATCATGTATTATTTATCAAATACACATGGAATGACCAAGGGATTCAATGATATTCTAAACATTTAGGGTTTATGGACCTTCCTTTGTCCTCTCTATCTTATGCTGCTTAGCTCTCCTTTTTGAAATTAATTTACATTTCTTCATCCCTTATCTCTCTTCTATTCCTTCAAACACATTAGCACATCTGAGATCAAGGTACATGAACAGTTGTTTATTTATTTTTTTATCCTATTATCCATGATTAGGTATCATGGATGCTGGAGGTTTGAACTACTCCAATCTTTCAATTTGGCTTCTGGAAATAAAAGTGCAAGAGCTCCTCATCCCCTGGCTCCCAGCAAGGCAGGTGGGGAGAAAGTGAGATGGGTGGAGAAGAGATGGTGAGGGCAGGATAAGAATGACTCCTTAAATTCATGCTTTTCCATATTTTTTTACTCCAAAAATATGATATGAGACAATTAACTATTATAGTTCTACCTAAAAATTAGACAAACACTTCTGGAGGGGAAACAGTAGAAAGCAAAGCAAAGGAAAAAAATGAAAACAAAAGCAAATTGAAGCAGCTGGGTCACAGGCGAGCCCAAAACAGTCTAAGAGAGCCTCACCTGAAGTAAGGCATGGAGTTGGAGTCAAACCTTGACACAGAGTGGGGCTCCTGGGTTTGCTAAAGGAAGCTGAGGAAAGCAAGAGTTTGAGGCTATAGTTTATCTAAAGCAGTGTGCTCACAGGGAAGACTCACTGAAGTCTCAACACTTACTGAAGGGTCTTTACCAAAAACCTACAAAAATCATACTAAAACTTTAGAAACTTACTTTTAAACCATGAAGAGAAATAAACTATATCCTACTGCCACTTCCTTCAGCATTATTTCAGAGGTCTTTGCCAATAGAGTAAAGCAGGAAAAATAATTCTAAGAATTAGAAGGTTAATTATTTTTTAAAATTATTATTTGCATGTACCTACAAAGAAAAAAGCTAGACTCACTAAGAATAAGTTCACTAGGTAGAAAAAAATTAACATTCCTATACAAAAACAGAAAATACAATTATTTTAAGATGACATTTATAATAACAGTAGAAATTATAAGTGACCTGAGGAAAAGATTAATGAAAAGAAGTATAAAACCAAATGTAAACTGAATTATATATATATAAGAAACCACATGGAAATTAAATAAATATATATACAAATGGTATGGAAACAACTGACTACATAGAAAAATGGTAAATATTAGATCTTTCTTGTGTTATATAGTATAGGGTGGGGTAAAGTAAGTTTATAGTTATGAGTACACATCATACAAAGTTTATTCATATATTAGTATTTATTAATTATTATATTATTTTCCATATAAGCACTGTAAACCTAGTTTAACCCTGCCCTATATACTGAATTCTGGATAAGTAAGGGACATAACCTGAAAGGCAATATTTGAAAGCCTTTAGAAAAAATGTATGTCTTTAGTTTGATATAGGAAAAGATTTCTGAAACAAGAGACAATTCCAAACCTTAGTTATTCCTTTTACTATCCTCAAATAAGAAACACCATTCACAAGTTAACATACAAACCACAGCCTTTGAGATTATTGCAATTCTACATAACATGCAATAATCAAGGAAAGTGCACATGTAGATTCTTCAGTGACTTTTCTGGTATCTAGCTCCCCCATCCCCAGGTGCAGCTCCAGATGTCAGCTGAACAGATTTACAGTGAGGGTCAGCAGGAGGCCCCTCAGAGACAAGAGGCAACACTCTTCAGCTTTCCTCAGATCTGGAATCCCATCTTCCATCTTCTGTTGAGAAATGAAAACATTTTCTATTTATTTTTTAAATAGCTGTTTCCAAAACTGAAAGCCATAAGAGCTTTTAAAATTCAATGCACTGGAACATCTCTCAAAGTTTAAAAAATTAGTATGAAATCTTCAGTTTTATGATCAGGCAAGGGAGAACTTTGGAAAGCAAGAAGGCATGTTGTATCTATAGGAAAACTACCTTGGAAGCCTTTGTCTTAGAAGGAGGGGCGAAAAGGAAGACTGGAGATGTCAAAGGAAAATAGTCAACTTCATATCTTTGCTGGTTGCTCTGTTTATGTAAACTGTACCTGGGAAAACAGAAACTGTGTGCAAATGCTTTTGGCATCCAGCACAGACACATAAGTAGAAATCTTCCAAGGAAGCTGACTCATCTAACCTAAACCCTTGAGAGACTGTCCCCACTGGCATACTACCATCGAGAGCCACCTTCAAGGTCGTCCTGTGCCCACAATGTCCTCCAGGGAAATCCACAGGCCAACACAGTTAATTATACTAATAGCCAAGGAAATTATATTAGCCCACTGTGGCCTAGGAAGATGAATATCTCTCTTACTTAGTCACAGGGGGAAGCTAATGGTATTTTTATTAACTTGTGACCTGTTGACTGCTATTAGAATATAGATTGTGTGCATAAACCAGGTCAGGTATTAGAGATATGATTATGGAGCAATTACTATGGCAGTCACTGGGCTTCTAATCATCATTGGCAAAAAGAATTTGTAAGACTTGAAACTGCTTTTTGGAGTTCTACAAGAAGAAACACCATTGATCAAAATTTATATTATCTTCTTGTGTCTTCTTGAAATTTCAATTCATGATTTCTGATTAGACTGGCAAACAAAGGCAAATTTTAAAAGAGAAGAAAACTGCAAAGGATAACTGATGATTAGAGTAATCTTAGATTTTGGCAGTTCAAAGTTGAAAACTTTCCTTGCTGAAATTGTTTAAATTAAATATATGTGCAGTTTGGTAACAATTCTATTTGTGCATGTACCCTTAATAATCGATGACCAGATTGTACCCTGATCTATTATTTTAGTAATGTGAAAACTCAGTTCTGTAGTCATGTACTATCTGATATGAAATATCACATTAAGTATGTAAGCCATGCTCTTTATAGTCACATATTAATGGCAATACCATCAAGGTTGCCAAAATGTCTTTAGAGTCAATATCTAAAGATGCTGATTTATAGTCTACAAAGTGTATTCTTTATTCTGCAAAGTGCATTATTTATAATCTCAACCCTTCCCCCCTTAGTTGAAGCAGAGTTTATTCAACCCCTTTTAAACTCCACTTCTGCATGTACAGTGAGAGCAGAAGGGACAAATGATACCATTACCACGGTAAATTACAGTATTAACTGACTTGACTGGAAGCAGAAAATACTATATCTGAAACCTTGCCATTCTAATTTAGAAGTCACAAGTGGTTTAGATGAAAAAGAAAAAAGATAATAATCTGCCCTTCCAGATTCTTAGCTCAACTAAATGTTTGAACTCTGAGCTGGAGCCAGTTCAACGTGAACTTTGGACAGCTATTTTCAAAAAGGGCTATTCAGAAGTAGAGAGAAAGGAGGCATTGAAAGCAGAATGGGATTGCAGCTGAGTCCCTGGGGTTCTGGGCAAGGAGAACTCACAATGCAAACAATCGATCTTCTGTCCCAGGATTGACATGTTCACTGATCTCTCCATGATCACCATTGTGACCTTTCGTCTTCTGTACACTGCATTAGAAATAGGATCATCTCAAAGTTAAAACCACTTATTTGAAGTACTTTGCATTAGAAATAAAGAAATTACAAATCCTGCTGAAATAACTCTGCTTTTCAAGTTTTTTTCTTTTCTTTCTTTCTTTTTTTTTTTTTTTTGGTAAGAAAGTACTTAATTTTAATTAGAGGAAAGCATTAAGGCATTCTCTTAGGTCTTGATTTATAGTCAATAGAATCTATTTGAAAATATATATAATCTTATGACTTAAAGAAGATGTTTATGTTGAGAATCCAAGATGGGGACATAAGTAGACATCTTATGTCTCCCTCCACAACTGAAAATGACACATCTGCCTCAAAACTAGAGACAGTCAGAAATTCCAGAATATCAAGCTATGTGGAAGTCCAATAAACAATAGATATAAAAAAGAAATGGTCATCCAGACAGGTAGGAGAGGTGGAACCAAGACAAAGAGGACAGGTTTGGGCAGAGCGGTTTGGCGGCACAGCAGCTACAGAGGGACGGTGACTATGGTCACCTAATGGAAAGTGCAGTCACAGGAAGAATGCCTGCTGTGTGCTCCTGGCACCAGACCAGACCTCGTAGTTCATGGTTCCAGTGCCAGGGGGAAAATAAAGCCACGTTGCTTCTGACTGTGAAATCAATGTGGGGGTTAGGGCACAGAAAGAAACTGCCGGTCTATTAGCAGAGTCTGTTTATTTAGAGGGCCCCCATGGTCTTGAAATGTCTGCAGACCCACCCACTCTGGGAACCACAGCAAGGACAACAGCTAGGGAGGAGCCAGTCCCATATTCCCAGGAAGCAGGAGAAGTACCTGAAAAGAGGGGCAAGTGCTGAGCAAGCAGTATTGTTCCCTCTCAGATTCCTGTCCCACATACAGTGCCACAAGGTGGTGAAATGGGTTGCCTGTGTTGATGAATACTCAAGGCTCCATCCTTTACAATGTAACAGGTGCATCAGTTCCTGTGCAAAAACAGGAGCCTGTCAAGTTGAGGAGACCAAGAAATATGGCTCAAAAAAGGAAACAGATCAAGGTCCCAGTGGGAAATAGCCAGCCTAACAGATGAAAAGATATTCTTCCTAAACAGACACAAGTTTAAAATGTTGATGATAAATATGCTCACAGACTTGACAGATATGCTTTAGTATGGCAAATGCAGAAGGGAAATACACAAAAATTCAGTATCTGAAGGGAAAAAAAATGGGTCAAAACAATTTGGAACATAGGGAAGAAATAAACAGTCAACAAGTACAGAAAGAGGAAATAAGAATTGAGAAAAATTGAAAAGAGGCTTAGGAACATCTGGGATGTCTTTAAATGTGCCAACATTTGAATTATAGGGGTGCCAGAAGAAGAAGAGGAAGAGCAAAAAAATTGGAAACTTGTGTGAAAAAATAATGAAGGAAAACTTCCCAAATTTGGTGAAGGAGGTAGATATACAAGTCCAGGAAGCACAGAGAGTCCCAAAGAAGCCAGATCCAAATTGGACCCCTCCAAGACACATCATAATTAAAATGCCATACATTAAAGATAAAGAGAGAATCTTAAAAACAGCAAGAGAAAATAAAAGAGTTACCTACAAAGGGGTTTCTATAGGATTATCAGTTGATGATTCAAAAGAAACTTTGCAGGCAAGGAGGGACTGGCAAGAAGTGTTCACTTAGACTGAGCACTTAGGCTGTTTCCAAATCTTGAATATTGTAAATAACACTGCTGTGAATATAAGGGTGCATAAATTCTTTTGAATTGGTGATTCTACTTTTATATTCCTAGAAGTAGAATTGCTGTTTCAAAAAGGTGGTTGCATTTTCAATGTTTTAAGGAAAATCTATACTGTTTTCCACAATGGTTGCACCAGTCTACATCCCCATCAATTTTTTAAAATAAAATATTGATTTTATTTTAAGGTAAGTTTAATTTTTTTTATGACAGCATAACCTTAAGAGACAACACACATTTTAAAAATGATGATAATATATAGTAAAACACATGTACTTTTTAGTTTTGTATTAGAAAAGCCATGGGCTAGGATCAGATACCCTAGTTTCAATTCTGACTTTGCTTCCTATTAACAATGTGAAACTGGTCACATTTAACTTAGTTGAACCTCAGTAAAAATTATCCTTTTCCTATAAATTAATATGAAAATTATATGAACAAAATAGATCACAGCTGACATAGTTTCTGAGACATAGCATACCCTCAATTGAGAAAATACTACATTTTTCATTTTCCCTCCTATCACTTCTTGTGAAACTTGAAAGCTGTGAGTGCAGTGGATGCTACAATTTAAATGAATGGCTGGAGGTTAGAAAGAGGGCAAATAAACTTCACTTCAGTTGTAGTAGAAATACACATTTCAGGCTGAGAAGAAAAACAGAACTTTTTGAATTTTACTATTTAAAACCATCTTTTTCTATCTGATTACTTCCCTCTTTCTCTAACTTTACCAAAAAGGCCAAGGACAGATAACTCCCATCTCTTGAATTTTAGTCTTAAAAGGGACAATACTACAGGTGTGTGACAGTTTTCATTTTTTTTTTTTTTTAATATTCTCAACATTTGAATAAATATTGCCCCAACTACAATGGGTCACATCCTTTACTTTACCTCTGGTACCTACTACCAAGCCACTAAATGATCAGAAGGAAGAAGACAGAGAAAAAGGTAGAGCCCTGCAGTGTGATTCCATGAAGCCCTAGAAGAGAGAAGGAAATTTTATACCAATAGAGTAGCATAAATAGGAACAGTATCTTATAATTATTTTAGAGTTCTCTATTAACATAATTAAGTAGGGTATAATATCATGTAAAGACACAGTTTACTCTCTCCTGCTTATTTTTATCTACCCAGCTTGTCTACAACCATGCAGGAAGCCTCTTAAAACAAAAACAATCAATTAATTCCCTTAGTATTAGAAAGGTGAAAATGAGGAAGGTTAGTACATCTTGGGGAGGTTTTCTATATCACAGTGAGAAGGGATATAACAGGATTAAAAAATTAGCAAGCATTCAATTGGGCTATTTGTTTCCTGCTTTTATAGGTCAGATCTCCACCCCCTACACCAAAGTTTGTGTGTTGTGTGTATTTAAGTATGAGTTAGCACAATATCACATGCAACAAAATTCCAAGTATATCAATATGTTGTACGAATTTAGGTTTATCTACACCATGACTTCCCTTCATCATTATGGATATATGTGCTAAAATGAACATTGCATTGAATTGAAAATACTTTGAGCCTGGTGAGCCATACATACATAGGACCCTTCTGGTTCAGCTTGGATTGCCTTCCCATTCCAGAAAAAATAGATTAGTGCCATAGCACTTTAATCATACCCTGGATGTCAAGCTTGTTATATTAATGATTCTTGCATTAAAATAGTGAAACTGGATTCAGTATAGGGGAAATGAGTTAGCAGCTAACCCAGAAGAGAGGCCATCTTCTATCCACAATGAAGGTATGGCATTGCTCTCTGGGGAGAACACTGGCAACCAGTCTGTCCCTTGGTGCTTAAGGACCTGCCTTTGAGGAATTTATCTATTGTAATGAGAAGGTACTTAATTCCTTTTGTGACTTAGTCTTTGGTTTCTGCAGCACATTCTGGTACTATTGCACTTAAAGGACAATCTCTTGAGACTCTTTCCTCAGCTCCTACCCAGAAAAACCCAGCTCAAGGGATCCCAAGTAGCTTGCAAATGACAAATCAAAGCCAGGATAAAATTAAAAAGTTTTATTAAAGTTTTAAATTTTATTCATTTTTTTCTATTTATTTAGTAAAAATACACCCTGATCATTATCATGTGAATGCAATTATAATTGGCCTATAAAACAAGGTCAGGCCTTTAAGCAAGGCCTCTGTATATTGTTTTAATAATGTGTGTGCAGTAGGCATTAATAACCATTATATGTATCTGTATGGGAAACAAGGATGCCAGAATGTAACAGCCTATATAGTTTAACAAAGCAAATATTTAGAATGTTTGCCATGGGACCATCACTTTCTTTGTTCATTATCTGTAATAAAAGTGGGGATGCCAGAACATGACGGCATATGTAGTTTAACAAAGCAAATATTTAGAATGTTTGTCATTGGACCATCAGTTTCTTTGTTCATTTTTGAGACCCCCACAGCAAAGAAAAACACATGTAAACAAATACTTGCTACAAGAGCTGGGAAAACTAATTTAATGCATAGTGTTCATGCTGTGTTACAAATTATCCCACAAGGAAATGGGTGTGCGTGAGAGGGCAGAAGATAATTCTGCATTTCCTCTTCATCTCACCCATCTTGCAGCACGATTTCTGGTTTTGAGAAGGTTGGACTAATATATGTTGCGCTGCACTGGACCATCTTGAGTGAAGTAAGAACCTTGAAATGATTAAACCAAACCTCTTGATGGCTTCACTTGCAATTCACAACTGCCACAGCTTTACCTTTCTGTAACATTTCTCATTTCCCAGTTACTTTTTTTTTTTAACTTAAAAAAAATATTTTAAATTGAAGTGTAATATACATACAGAAATGTGTACAAAAATGAGTAGCCTCATGTAATCACCATGAAGACCAGTCCTTCAGGAACCTTTTGCTCCTCCCAAATAATGTCACTCATGCTCTCAATAGGCTACCCTCCTGATATCTGACACAACAGATTAGTTTGATCTTTGTTTGAATTTTATATAAATGGCATGATTGATAGTTGGTGGGTTCTTTTGTGTCTGACTTCTTTTGGTCAATGCTGTTGTTTGTAATGGCAGCTCATTCATGTTCACTGCCATGTAGTATTCCACTAGGTACTACACCACAGCCTATTTATAGATGCCTCTACTTATGGACGGTTGCATTACATATAAGCAGCAAAACATTGGGACTATGATAAATTTTATGAACATTTTTATTAAGATTTTATTCATTGTTTTTAGAGAGAAGGGCAGGGAGGGAGGAAGAAAGGGAGAGAAACATCAATGTATGGTTGCCCTTTCACCTGCCTCCAACTGGGGACCTGGCCAGAGACCTGGCTTGCAACCTGGTTATGTGCCTTGACTAGGAATTGAATCAGTGACCTCTGGGTTTGCAGGCTGGCACCAATCCACTGAGCCATACCAGCCAGGGCTGAGCATTCTTATACACATTTTTATTTTACATACACATTTATTCAGGTCATGCCTGGGAGTGGTATTTTTATATCATAAGTATAAATTCAAATTTATTAGATACTTTAAAAAAAAGTTTTAAAAAATAGTTTTACCAATGCAGTACTACCTCAATCAGACAATGAGAAGTCAAGTTTCTTATCAACAATTAGCACAAACCATATTTGGTACCTAATATCAGTATGGTTCTTTTATTCACATTACTGATATTTAATAATGTCCAAATTTTTCTCATCATTTACTGTCTCCTCCCTCCAATGGAAAAAATTCTACACATTTTCATCCTATTTATGTTTGTCAAGTGCATCTATAAACATTCTAATCTCTTCCTTAAAATTCTTAAGGTTACCATTTTTCTTCAAATAATGACTCTACAACATTACCAACTCCTTCCCCCACAGCTCAGCTCCACTGTATTTCAGTCAAATTCAGCCACCGTGTGCAAGTGTGCCCCAAACTTCCCCACAGCCACCCAGTGTTTGTACATACTATTATCGTTTTGGGGGTCTCTTCCTTCCCCCAACCCACTCTTCCCATTTTACCTCAAATGGCCCTGCTTTTAGAAATCTGAAATCTTCTCTTTCCTCCTTCATTCCTTCTGGCACTTAGTTCTTATGGCACTTAAATCACCCTCTCTTACATTATTCCCTTTAGGTATTACATTGTTATAGTAGGTTTATTTTTGAAGGAAAGAGGCAAAGCTTAGCACAATGATTTGCATGCAGAGAGGGTTTAATGAATGTTTGTTAAATGGAAGTGAGCACACAAAGTGTGCGTGTTTTACTGAAATCTGTTGGATTGTTGAAACACACATTGATCTGGAGGAAACTGGTAGCAGTCTCTGGGTTTGAGCGATGAAGTCAAGTCATCCAAAGTATCTGTTCAAAATCAGTGACATAATTCACCATGCCCCAGATCGCTGCTTCTTATTGCCCCTATGGGATCTATATCATCCATGGAAACTGACTTCTGCAATGCAAAAGAAGGACTTGAATCAATTTACCAATTTGTGCTCATCCGAAATAATATTGATTTGTATTGGATTATCTTCAGAATTCCCTCGGCACCTATAGTTTTCATTAGACAATGTCAACCGAGTGACATTTAACATTCTTGGGATCCCTGCAGGTTGAGCAAGTAAGCACAGCGTGGTTTGCCAGACTCTAAGGCATTCTTGGGGACAGAGTAGTGTGGCAGAGGAGCCTAATTGAAGATTCTAATGGACATGAGTTGAAATATTATGTCTCATGTAAGCAGTGTGCATTTGGGCAAATTACTTAAGCTTCCTGAGCCTCGGTTTTGTCATATAGACAATGTCATATAAAATATGTGATATTAAGACTGATGTGAAAATCAAATTAATGTACACAAAGCAGTTAATACTATGACCAGACATCAGCTTAAGTCTCACTTTCTTAGAGGGTCTTCCCTGACCCTTTAACTGTATTAGATGCCCATATATTCTGATTTCATAATGCACTGTATTGTAATCTCAAAACTTTTAAATAATTTTTAATACAATCATGGCCTGTAAACTTGGTAAGAATGGTCCCAGGTGATAAACCAACTACTTGGGTAAATACCCAATATTTACCATAATGCCTGGCTCATAGTTTATACTAAAAATATTTATCAAAAATGAATATGATAAGCAAATAATAATTCCCTTTCCTTCACTTGTATACATGGTAAGAATACAAATTAGAATGGATGAGGTCCTTTTTTTCCTTTTTACACAAAACAGAATTTATATTGTTATAATAGGGATTTTATGTTAGAAATGCAGACTGAACCAGCTTTGACATTAAATTAATTATATTTAAGCATCTAATAAAAATAGGAAATTCTAGTGAAAATAACATGACACGAATACATAGTTTCTAACAGTGAATTCTTGTGATAGTGTGTTTCCAGGGTTATAATTTATATTTTAAAAATTGGCTACCATAAACTGAAAGCCAAAAATGTCAACAGTTTGTCTGGAGACTCTCCTTGAATATTTTTGTATATTACATGTCACTATGTTACGAACATTTCTATCATATAAATGTACAGCATCCTTGGTTCAACTGTAATCCATTGACAATTATGTTTGTAACTTTATTCATCACAGGGCTGAGCAAAACAAAGTGAATTAAAAGGGTGGGGTCAAAGACAAAGAAATTAGAAGCAAGAAGCTGGCAATTGGGGACTAAGGGGGAAGTTGTGAACAATGGGACAAGTGCTTCAGCCTCTTCTAATAAGCTTCTTTCCTTGATGAAGTCATTGGCAACACTTGGGATTATGAGACTTTATTTCCAAAGTGGTTTCCTAATAATTGTGTACCCCACCCAATTAAATAATCTCTCTTGGCAACTCAGACTAGAGGGAGGGCTGAGCCATTGGTTATGATACTTAACCCTCACAAAGAAGAAATCAATGGAAAAAGTGATTTGTGCAGTTGAACAGTCGACCACTTATGTTTTCTCTACCAGGTGAAGTCTGGAGAAAAATTATATTCTACTGGGTTTCCTTTCTTGAATGTTTACCTGAATTTATTTACCTTGCTTCTTTTTTCATTTTAGGAGACCACATTGGCTGAGACATTTAAAATACAAAATGGTAATTAAGAGTGTTTGAGGCAGCTCCAGCTAGCTTTGGAATGGCTCCCAAAAGGCAAGCTGACATTTCCACCCTCGAAGAATCACTGGTTGGATGCATCAGAGAGCAGCCAACCTTGATTCCACCCACCATTTGATTAAACAACAGAAAAACCGCAAATAGTAAAAGTCACTTCTCTGGGGCCAGCTTAAACTGACAGTAAATGCAAGAAAATAGAATGATGGGAAAATAGATTATGAATTAGTATAAAAACAACCTATCAAATGGCATTCCTCAGAGCTAGCATTTAATTGGTCAATGAGCCTTATAAATGTAGAAATGACATTAGTTTTTCCCGAGAAGAGTATCATGAGGCCATTTGAAACAGTTTCATTCTCACTTCGAATCATGCAGCAAGTAAGGACTGAGATAAACAGCCACCTGTCTGCAAAGCTTTAAACAGGCACAGTTTACATGATGACTGCAAGCCTGAGGTATCGCTGGGATAAGGTGACAAAGCATAGGTGTCACGATTCCTGACTCCAGGGAGTTCATAAGGTAATCCAGGAAACGAAAGTTGTTTACCTGGAAAACACAGGCAATGCCAAGTGGTGTATTTCTGCGAAAAGCAGAAATGCCAAGTGGTGTATGATTATATAGTCATTATAGATCCTATATACACCCAGTGATAATTAGAGATATATAGTCAAAATGAGCATATATGAGTATATACAAGGGTGGGCAAAATTAGGTTAACAGTTGTTCATATGGTAAATAATGCAATAATTAATAAATGATAATACAACAATAAACTTTCACATACTCAAAACTTTAAGCCTACTTTTACCCACTTTTGCCTATATATGCATGTATGTGTGTATACATATGTACACATGTATATGTGTGCTTATCACATATCATCTTTAAGAAATAAATGAGATCAATTGGATAATGATCCAGGGAGAAACACTTTGTTAATTTTACCATTAAGCAGCTAAGTATAAGTAAGTATCAACTTTCTGGATTTCAGATTTCTGTGTGGTCAATGAAACGTTTCTTCCCTGAGTCTCCAGGTTCTTTCTAGGTCTTTTACTTTAGTTTTTGCATAGGCTGAGCCATTAAATTTGTCATTGAGAGGTTGTTATTGAACCAGGCTTCAGGGAAGTCTGCAAAAGTGAGAAGGTTGCATGGGGTTAAAGAGAATCAGCTCAATGTCTAGAGTCCTAGGCTTTAGCTCCACTTTCCCCATGAGATAATCTAATGACAATGGCAAGTCATTTTCCTTCTCTGCATTTCTGTTTTTCTGTCTGAAATGAGAGCTTTGGACAAAGCAGTCTGTGGCATACTCTGTTTTCTATGACGCTTTGATAATGTGTGTCGGTTCCCAGAGGTCTCCCCTGCACTCCCCTGCACCGCACTGGCTGCGCTTCCCTCCACACTCCCAAGCTGAGAACAGTTTCAGGGTCTTTACTTGCACAGTGAGGTTTCTAGATATCAAGTGCCAGCCTTGCCTGGTCCTCATTAACTAGCAATTTATCACATTTCCAACAATTATCTGTCCTTTTTGTTATTTTATCTACTCTTCATTTCTCTACATTTAATCTCCTATCTCTTTAGACCTAGTCTTCTTCGAACCACTTTTTTTTCCAGTTTTTTTTTATTGTTGTTGTATTACATCCATCTCCATTTTGCTCCCCTCTGCCCCCCTCCCCACCCACCCATCCACCCCCAAATTCAATCCCAACTGTTGTCCATGTCCATAGTTCCTTTATACTAGGTTCTTGTCTAAGCTGCTCCCTTTCCCTGCCTCTGCCTCCCCACTCCCTCCAACCTCTTTCCCCCTGATCACTGAAGGCCTATTCACTGTATTCATATATTTGGTTCTGTTTTGCTTGTTGTTAGTTTTGTTCATTATTGTCCTGTAATGGGTGAGATCATATGATATTTGTCCTTCACTGACTGGCTTATTTCACTAAGCATAATACTCTCTGGTTCCATCCATGTTGTTGCAAAGGGTACAAGTTCCTTCTTTCTTTCTGCTATATAGAATTCCATTGTGTAAATGCACCGAAGTTTTTGATCCAATCATCCACTGATGGGCACTTGGGCTGTTTCCAGCACTTGGCTATTGTAAATAGTGCTGCTATGAACATAGGTGTGCATAGGTTCTTATGAATTGGTGTTTCAGGATTCTTTGGGTATAGTCCAAGTAGTGGAATTGCTGGATCAAAAGGCAGTTCCATTGTTAGTTTTTTAAGGAAACCCCATACTGTTTTCCACAGTGGCTGCACCAGCCTACATTCCCACCAACAGTGTATGAGGGTTCCCTTTGCCCCGCATCCTCACCAACACTTGTTGTCTGATTTGTTGATGATTGCCATTCTGAACAGGTGTGAGGTGGTATCTTATTGTGGTTTTAATTTGCATCTCTCTGATGACTAGTGATGTTGAGCATTCTTTCGTATGCCTCTGGGCCCTTTGTATATCTTCCTCAGTGAGTTGTCTGTTCAGGTCCTTTGCCCATTTTTTAATTGGGCTGTCTGTCTCCCTGGTGTTGAGTTGCATTAGTTCTTTATATATTTTGGAGATCAGACCCTTGTCTGAGGTATCATTGGCAATTATGTTTTCCCATACAGTTGGTTCCCTTTGAATTTTGCTGAT